>ML685787.1:390247-425012 GCA_007922175.1 Pelusios castaneus
TATCTATCTATCTATCTATCTATCTATCTATCTATCTATCTATCTATCTATCTATCTATCTATCTATCTATCTATGTGCATATTTCATAGTATATGTGATGCATTATATAATATATAGTTCTCCAGTCTGACAAACTCACTTTGAGCCACATAAGTGGAGCACAATGAATATATATATAACATAAATGACTCTGACATTTGCTACAAATTGTGCTAGGGATAAAATCTATATTGACAGACTTTGAAGATGAAAACATGCCATAGGCTAAGTCATTAGAAAACTTCCTGAAACCACAAGTGTTCAAGAAAGACTTGTTTTGGTGACCCAGAGGGCAAGTGTCTGACATTTTCTTTTTCTGTGGGAAGGCACCTGACAAACTCCCATAATTTTGTGATGCTGTCAACCATGTACTTTTCCTGTTCTTGCATCATATGGAGTTCAACCCCTTGCAGTATTTTTTAGTGTCACTGTATTAGGGTAGATGATGCTATTTGGCTCCCTTTAGCCTTTGGCTCCTGCATTCATGTTCAAAGGGACCTGTGTCCAGGCAGTTTCCATTCCCTAGTTAGAGGAGCAAGAACTATATTGCTATGAAGTAGGCTTTCTAATGATCAGTGACAATAAGAGACCTTGACTAACTTCTGAATTCACATGTACATGAAATTAGCTAGCTAGATGGCTCTTTTGATAGTATACCATTGCAGGTGCTTTCTATATGACAATCTTTTGTGGAAACAGGACCAAAAAACCAGGTGGATATGAAAGGCTTTGTTTCTGGAGTAGCGTGTATGCAAATCATCTCATCTGAAGCAAAGATTTATCTAACATAAACAATCTCCATTTGCTGTGCCCCTAGGACTCCGTGCACGTTTGCACAAGTATAGTTGTGGTTTGTTGGTTTGTTCACAAATGCATATACAACTAGGAAGCATATTTTCTTTTATCAGCTTGACTCAAAGAAGAACAGTAAGGGGGTCCAGCAGCAGACTGCCCCTGACCCAGCCCAGAGGCTCTTCTGAGGCTTGGAGCAAAGCCAGGGCAAAAACTAGAGAGGAGGCCAGTCCCAGACACAGATGCCTATGCTTAAGAAGTTTAATCCAGATCTTGACAGCTGCCAGACTAGGCCCCAGAGTGGCCAACTGGCTGGCTCTTTTGAAGGAGATGACAGGAAGTGGCAAGGCGACCAGCATGGCAGTCCTCCAATCAGAGGACTCTAGCAAAGCCAAGTGAATACTGTGATTGCATTGATGAGTTCAGAAAGAGAAGCGCTCTCAGCAGAATCCTAGTCTAGGTACTGTCTCCAGCTGAATCTGTGTAACTTGAGGGGTTTTAGATTGAAAGTAAGAAGAATATGAAACTCTTTCACCTGCCCCCACTTATACCCAACTCCATGAGGGGCTAGAGAAACAGGAGCAGAATTATAAAAATCCAGCCTTCACATTAGGAACCCACTGATGTCAGTACAGGCTCAGACATCTAGGCAACGGGGTATTAGCCAGATGGTCTGCTGCCTTTTTTGGACTCCACTTCCTACTACTGTGGTCTATCTGAGCTGAGCATTTATACCTATCCCATGTACAGGTATGTTATAGAGAGAGGCAGCTTAGCTGCTTACTGAAGATGAACTAAATAGCGCCTCTTGCTAACTTTTCTTCTCTGACCCCCTGCTGCTGCTACCTGTCACTCGCAAGATAGGGAGCAGATAGATGCAACCCGCCTGCTCTTAATGATCCTCCCAGATTACCACAAACCCTCTGTTCTCCACTTGAACCCCTCCATCCACCTGCTCAGCTAACTGAGTTACTGGTTATCAATTTGCTGCTGCGACCCAGAGAGGAAGATTAACTCTTCGCCACCAATCCAAGCCACAGTCTTTATTTACAGGCGGGTCTAGAGGCCCACTTGGTGTCCCTAGTCCCAGTTAAGTGAGAACCAGTATTACTAGGAGAGAAGGGAAGAAAGCAGGGAACACAGAGATAATTTGTTGGAGTTGGAGAGAAGAGAGAGATTTTTGGAGTGAGAAAAAAATCTAGAGAGTAGGTGAGGAGAGATGGGCAATTGAATTTAGAGTGAGGGCCTGAGGGAGGGAAGAGGAGATGAACTGGGGGAGACATTTTGTGGGGAGAACATTGATAATGCTGTAGCTAGCGATGACTATAATACACATACCTTCTGCATATGCGGAGGTGATATTCAGACAATACATTGCAGTACCATGTGATAAACTGCAGCCTCAGGTGATAAATGAATTTATCATGCATCTATGGTTGCCTCATTTATCATTTGCCTTCTGCCCACTAATCCATCTCCCTAGGATTTAGCCATCATTAAAAAACAAAACAAACAAAAACAATCTACTAGAGAAATGTTTCTTTCTCCTCTTCCTCTGTCCAAATGTGGAATGTCCCCAAAGTTTAATGTCCAGAATGGACAATAAGCAGCCCTGGACCAGTGAGAGCTTTTCCATACACTAAATGTCACTCTTTCAACATAACTTGTTTCATGTTTTTGCAGTGTTAGAAATGGGAAGGATATGCTGTTGGAAAGGGGAGAGTCCCAGCTTCCCAAATGGGCAGAACATTATAGTCCTGTGGGATATCAGGGTCTACATTTGTTATATTTTTATGTCTGAAAAGGCTATTTTAGGTTACTTCTAGTGATTTTATTTTTCCCATTGAGCCCAGCAGAGTTAGACTTAAGGTTAATTAAGGTACTTGGCTTTGTAGGCAAAAAATAGACCCAAATAATTTCTTTCAAAACTGTGTAAAAATTTGTTTGAGGAGCTGCATAATTCATCTATGACTGCCATTCAGAAGTAATGCAGCCATCCCAAACTCATACTAATAAAAGTTTTATACGCACCACAGCATCATTTAGTCTCTCTTTCAAATTTAGATACACAACATACACCCAGAGGAAAAGTTATAGCCTTGTGAGTATCTTAAATTGGGGTACCATATATATGCAGTACAAACCCCTCACCTCCCATAATACCATCATCGCTGCTTAACAGTGATGCCCAGTTTGACATTTTTGTGGCCTAGAGAGCAGCATGGACTTTTCATATCCAATGGGATTACTTACATACATAAATTAAACAGGTGTGGGTTCAGGACCTACCTTTTCCCCAGCCACATTACTTTACATAGAAGGGGACAGCATTACAGAAGATTGGGGTATTATTATTATCATTATTACTAAAAGAATAAAAAAAAAATAAAAAACCATAAAACCAATGCTCTAAAAGGGACAAAACAAGTACAGAAGTAATTCAGATTGGTCAGCACTGTGAATGTATTTGTTTGCAAAAGGTTGGATGGCCATTGGACATGCTACACTGGCCAGCCAACCTTTTGCAAACAAATGCATTCACGGTGCTTAAAATGCCTCGTACAAGACGTCTGACCAATCTGAATTACTTCTGTACTTGTGTCCCTTTTAGTGCATTGGTTTTAAGGTCGTCTGTTCTTAAAAACTTGATTTTTGATATTGTTTTTCAATCAAGACTTAAAGTAGATCAAATCAAAAGCTACAAACATCAGCTTTTCAGCCCCAGGTGGGATTCAAACCAGTTGGAGTCCCAGAAGCCATCCCTAACCTCTGTACCACAAGCCTGGATGCTTGACAAACTTTCTCCTGGGCAACAGATTGCCATTAAAACCTATAAACATTACTCCCTCAGCTGAAGAAAGGTGGGAAAGCACACGGAATACATACATACAGACAAAGCAAAGTTAATATAAAGGTCGTCTAATGAGGTTTCCTACCAGAGGTCTTGACTGTGCCTGATCCAAAACAATTGCATAAGAGGTAGAAAAGAAAACCTTCCTCAACTTGTACTCCCCTGGAGTGGCTGGACACAATGCCAATCATTGCACTACCATGAACCCAACTGCTTGTGGCTAGTATGGTGGTCATTGCTATTATATTAATAAAAAACATTTATTACAATCCTATCTAAGGCCCAAGCAAGAATAGGGGCCCATTGTAGTAGGCACTGTACAAACACAAAATAGTAAACAGTCCCTGCCACGGAGAGGTTACAGTTTAAATGGACAAGACTGGCAGAGAGCTGGGGAATGGGTCTAACAGAAGCAGAGTGAACAATGCGATAGTGGCAAATGGCATCAGTGCAATGGCTTTTTGGCAGGGGTGGGTCAGTTTACTTAGGAGGGGATAAGGTATAGGGAAAGAAAGATATACGAAGAGGGGAGTGTGAAAGGAAGGAGGATGAAAGGAGCATGGGAGGGAAGAAATGGGTAGGAGGGGCAAGTGTGGCATGAAATTGAGATGAAGTGACTGGTCTAACCTGCTCCCTGTCTTTCCTCACAAACAGCCAATCAGGACAGAGAAAATCTGGTCAGAACTATACAAAATTCTCTGGATATGCAGAGGTCTCGACTTTGGCTGCTTCTGCAGTTGCTCTTAGCAGCTCTGGCTGCTTCCTCCTTGTAGTTTTTCCCCAAGGCCACATGATAGGGAAAGAGGGAGACGATGCACCCTCTGGGATTTAGTTTCCCTAGGATAGAGAGGGTTTCCTTAGCACAGTTCTAGATGCATGGGTGGGAGATGGGATAGGGGAGATGAGGTATTGCAGGAAAAAATGTCCCTTGCTGGACTAGTCTCCATAAAATGTTTTGTCCCTGCACCAAAGCTGGCACTGTGCAGGAGAAGTGCATCTTGCAGCTCGAGACAGCGTGATGAAACAATTGTGTTCCTCCTCTACTTCTGAGATGCTCTCCTTCCAGAGGCACACAACCTTCAGGAGATCTTGCTGGTGCAGCGCACTTCCATGCCACCTCCAAAGTACCCAGTGTTTGAAGAATCACAACCCCGCCTTAACCCTTTTAGAAGATGACTAGCACCAGGAGCACTAAAATGGGACATGCATAATAGGGGAAACATTTACCATTTATGACCCTCAAATATTCCCTTTTTGCAACTTTTCTTATTTATTAAAAGAACTGATATATCTGATGCAGCCTCACTCGGTTTGTCAGATCAATGTTTAAAACCCTAAAGATAATTTCCCCCACTTACTGGTGTCTTTTTATTTGGAGGAAATAACTGCAATTAAAATTAAACCACCTCTTGAATTCCCATTATGGAGAAAATTCCCCAGCTTCTTTCATTTTACATTGTGAGAAGCTGTTGCTCCAAGCCAAGGGAGTGCTGTTGCCCATCAGTAATTAAAAGGCCCAACCCTGTAAGGTGATAAGATCTTTCAACTCTCATTGGCCTTAGTGGGAGCTGAGAACATTCAATTCTTTGCAAAAATCAGACCCTCACATTGTAACAATGGAGTAAGTTTCCTTACCACACTGGCTGATACACTGAGACAAGTTTATTTAACCACTGCAATATTAAAAACAGAGCAGCTACAGACAAAGATCTGTTGTAGTGTGTGTGGATTTTCTATCTCAAGGTGGATATTAACCTATTTGTATTCATGGCCCTTTCGTCACATGGATCAGATATCATTCAGAACATTTACAGAAGCTGAAGATCTGGCTGATATCTATTTAATATTTAAATACATATTGCTGATTGAAGCAGGTGCACTGCTCACCACCCCTCTCTTCTCCCCCTCTGGTAGTAACAAAGGGCACATAGATCCAGACTTGCAGTCTCCCATAGTTTATTTATAGCATGTCTTAAGTACCGACCATCACACAGTGCCTTTCCTGAACTAATCCTCACAGGAATAGCTCAACCCCCCAGAGGCAGGCACTCTCTCTGTCCCTCCCTTGACTCCTTTTACTTTCTCCAACCCTCTGATATGGCTTATAAGGCCGCTAGGCCAGCTGTAGCTCATGGGTTAATTAACCCGCTGGAAGACTGCTCAGCTGCCTTCCCTCAGGCAATCACCTTAGCCCAGCAACCTGCTCTGTTGCTCTTCTGCTAGTTACGCTAGTATGGCAGGTGGGTGACCAGTGGGTTCACCCCCAGCACCCTGTCACAAAGATAAACTAAAATTAAAAGCAAAAAAGACACACTCCAGAGCAAGGACCATAAACTATGCTTGAAAGATGTTTCTGTTGAGTCTTCAGACCAGCTGCTATGTTTTCTCTGCCGTAGGAGCAATAAGGGTAGTTTCCTCCTGGCTCCAGCAATTTCCTACAAGTAATAAAATCCCAGGTAAATGGGAAATCTATTTACATTTTCCAGCATCAGTCTGATATGCTGGGACAAGGAACATGGAGAATGTGCTTACTTGTCCCATTTTTTCAAATGGTGTCAGCAGGTCTTTAATAACTTTTCTTGGCCATTTTTCTGTTTGCTCAAAGGTATTAAATAAAGAAATACAGGGGAGGTGCATGAGATGTTGATGATGCATACTCTCAGCTACTTTGCTTCCAGACTACTCTGGTAATTGGAATCACAATCTGGCCCTCAGAAACTGGAGACTCTCTGAGCCTTCTACATGGAGAAGGTTATTGCAGAATCGAGTGGATGCAAACTCCCATGGGTGTCACTGAGTAACAGTTGCAGGATTTGGCTAATAAAGAGGATTTCATTTCTATCAAAGAGAAAATATTTAGCAGACAACCCTGGAACTGGCAAGAGGGACACTGAAAGTTTTTACTGCAAAATCTCAAGTATATTATGATGAAGTGCAAGACCTGCTAACTGCTGCTGGCAACGCATGCTAGTCATAATGTAAACAGGTGGAACCTTGCACTGCTGACACTGAAAATACTATTTCGGTTCATGACTATTTGGTTGTGCTAGGTCTAAAAGATAATAGGAGTGTTGGTGGGACTGAAGGAATATGGCTTATCTCAATCACCTCAACTTCTATTTCAAGTTCCTGAAAAACCACAGGGAAGGAATTTCCCAAGATTTAGTGCACATTGGCTTGCTGAATTATTACTGGGATTTGTGTAATTTTCCACAGGTCCTGGCTCTGAGATTATCTACTTAACAGAAGGAGAGGGGAGGCTGATATTTCTTCTGTACCACAGATACAGTCCATGATGTTAACAGATTCAGCCATTAGGAATGCTGATAAATAGGTATCTGGTAACTGTGCCTAACATGCAAAAGAGGCAGATTTCATGAGCTGTAGCTAAATGTCTCATAAGAACTGGGAAGGATCCCATGGCCAGATCAGTGCTTACTGATACCAATGGCACAGGGAGAGGGAAAAGGAAAAACAAATGTCCTAGAAATGAAATTTAAATAACCAAGAAAAAAGGCCTTTTTGGGAGATTTCTCTGAAATGCAGTTAGTTCTGTATGCCAGAAAGGGGGACAGGGAGCTCTCCAGATCTCATGTGTTGATGAAGAGATGGTGTAAAGGGAAGGGGTTTACATTTATTAAGATTTGGAGAAGTTGTAGAGAAGAGGATTGATATTCCATTAGTGCCACAGTGGAACAAGACTGCTGACCCAGAAACTTGGAAAGATTTGGGGGATTATATAAAGTAGGAGCTGGGAGAAAATCAACAGGCGCTAAAGAGAACTTGGTTCAGCCAAAGATTTTTAGAACATGGGAGAATGATATCAGTCACTGAGATCCTGTAACGCCTGGGTATAATCTATACACAAAAGGTAGATGAGGTTGCCCAGGCAGTAGAATGGCACTATGCCATAGAATCAAGTGATATAAAATTGCTGAGTGGAGATGAGCATATGGTAGAATCTGTTTGAATATACATCCCAAATCTTAGAATGCAAATATCCTATACTACCAGGTCTCTTTATGAGGAAACATCTATGAAGTGTGGTATTAAGAGGCAGCTAAATAAAACAAAAATAGCTGACTTCTAATTCCCACATATAAACTGGTCAAATGTTTCAATAAGATGAGGCTTAGAAATGCAATTTATCAACACTTTACATGATTGTTTTTTGGAATATCTAGTTCTATAGCGAATAAGAAGAGAGAATATACTTTAGTGCTATGTAAAACATAGAAGTTGGTAAAAAAAGTAACTACTGGTATGTCATGAAATAAGTGATCATAATGTAATTAAGTTTGACTCACTAACCAGGTGTGGGTGAGAAGCAGATTATTGTCATGGATTAGAAACTGGCTAAGAGAAAAAATAAAGGTGGGGACAAATGGGCAGTTTTCAGTATGGAGAATTGTTAACAGTTGGGAATGTCAGCACTGTATTAAGACCAGTTTTGTTTAATATATTTATTCATGATTCGGAAAGTGAACTGGAAAAAATATGGAGATGACAAGAAATTACTTAGTTGAAAGACCTAATTAAAGTAGGTTAATGGACAACACAGTGGCAGATGGAATTCAGTGTTCGGGGGAAAAAAGCAAGATAGTGCTAATTGGAAGGAATACTTTGAAGTACTTGTACACATTTCAGAGTTCTAAATTAACTATAACTACTCAGAAAAGAGATCTGGGTATGACTACAATGTTAGTTTAAATAAAAATACTGAAAATGTTATAACACCATTATTTAAATAAATGGCATATGGTCATCTGAAACCATGTTCGGTTTTGGTCCCCAGATCTCGTGTAAGAGATAGCAGAAGGGGTCCATGGATGGGCTATGAAAAAGATCAGAAGCATGAAAAGATTTTGAGAGAGAGTTTGAAGAGACTGAGACTGTTTATTTGGGAGAAAAAAGGAAATGAAGGAGGAATGGTATAAAGAAAGTGAATCGGATGCTTCTATTTGCTTACTCTCAGAATTCAACAACAAAGAGACATCAAATGAAACTGAAAGACAGCAAATTTAAAACTGATAAAAGGAAACACAATAAATTAGCCTGTATATCTAATTGCCACAGGATAATACTGAGGCCAAGACCTTATCAGCCTTCAAATAAAAGATCAGACATTTGTATGGATAATGAGAACATCTACCGTACATTACATAGGATAAAACAAACAATATCAGGGATGTAATTCCTATGCATAGTCCAACCACTGCCTGGAATTGGGAAAAAACTTCCCCTTTGGGCAGGGTATTTCATAACTGCTAGCTAGGGCTCTCTTTTCTCCTTCTTCTCAAGCATCTGGTCTTGTCCACTGTCAGAGATGGGATGCTGGATTACTTGGGCCAGTGTTTTCATTCGGTATGGCAACAGTTATGTTCTGACATATCAGCAGAAACTGCAGGAAGTACCAGTATACTGTGCAATCTCCTTTTGATTTTTGAAATCTTAAATTCCCGTTCTAAAAGCTAAATCACAGCTGGGGGGAGGAGGTAATCAAGTACTTTTTCATCACACAACTAGTTTACTAATGAAAGTAGTAAGAGTTTTCCTATCATAAAGCAAGTGCTGAGGCCACTGGAACAGAAACTGGTTGTTTTGTGTCCGGCTAGAGACTGACCATTGGTGGGTGAGTAAAATATATTTTCTGACATATGCTGGAAAAAACTTCAATTTTCCAATGCCAATTAGAAAACAAGTGATGGTGTTTGTGGCAATTTTTCAAGGCAAACATCTGTGATGTCTTTTTGTGCACAACAGTTTTTATCTTAAGGAGCTCAGTTTCTTTTCACGCATGATACTATACAGGACATAGCAAAACAGTGGGTTGGAGAAGGCCATAGCAATAAGGGCATGTGGTTTCTCAGCAAAGGCATGAACACAGCAAGACTGAACACCTTTGTTTTGCATTTACATCCACTTTGCTTTACACTGCCAGAGTAGCGTAGAGAGGGCTTTGCAAATTACAGTGAGATCCAAAGGACTTAGTGAATGAATATGTCTTGATTGACTCGCTTGTTATGGATAACATGAGAGGAGATGGTCTTAAAGTGGGATTGAATGATTGGAAGTTATTGGTCTGGAGAACTAGTTTGATGAGGGAATTACATGTTGTTAAAGGGAACAGTCTCAGAAGGTATTTTACTCAACTGTAGCCATTCACAGATGGTGATGATTGTAGCAACCCACCCACACCTGGCCCACAACACTGGCAGACTGTGAAAGCTTCCAAAATCAACAGAAGTACCACATCAGATTTCTATGAATGGAACATGTTAACATTTTGTACACATGGTTATTGCATTTCAGAATGAACATGTTTCTCAAAACAGGGCATCTGTGGCGACAGACAATATCAGTGAAGTGCAAAGAAATATGGAATTACATGCATGATAAATATACTCATGCAGGCAATACATTTCATAATTGCAAAGGAGAAGTAGACATGCATGGTGACCTCCTACTCCTCTTACCCCATTCTCCACTCCTGCCCACGGTCAACCTTTAGACCCATTAAACAGCTTACAATGCTTGGGAATGCTGTCAACACCATGGCTCCCGATGCTTGAACAAGCTAGCCCTTGTTGCTGCTAGAGCCCTGGATCCAAGACACCCCTCCACTTCTCCTCTGGTGTTGCTGCTCAATCCATCCTACTTGGAGAATGCTGGGTTCTTCTCAAAGACTACTCTTCCTGGGAAATTCTATGGAGGACTCCACAGGGTGCTGTGGGGAGAAGTGACTGCTTAAACCATGTACCCCACAGGCATGGCTTTGCAGGGCTTGTATATGACACAATGACCACATTTATTGGAGCTTGTTAATGGGCCCCAAAGCTGGTGATTATAATGTTTTGACTGATGAAGAGCAATCTATATAGGTATATCTCAATCACACTGTTCTGATTCCCCACTAAAAAACTCAGGCCAATCCATTTACATAAAACTTTGTGCAGAAAGGTGAAACAAACCTAAGATCTTTCAGAATATATGTGGGGGTTACTATCACGCGCCAAATGGTTAAAGAAATATAAAGTAAATGTTTCCCTTCCAAGTGCTTGAATCAGCACTGAAGCTCTGACCATGGCCACTCAAAGTAGCAAGGGTCCAGTGCTTAGGTATGGTCTTAATAATATGAGTCATGTTGATTTTATTGGGAGTAAACCAATAATAAGGTATTACAAGGAACAGGAAATGTGTTTGCTGATCAGCACTGAGTGTTTATTCTTTTATTTCCTGTCTTAGAAAGGGGAATATGTCAGTGCACACTTCTTTCAACATGCAGATTAGGTTTTGCTTACTCTTTCTGGTGAGATCTGTGGGGTCTGATTATGAAGTGGCTCTGAGTATACATTTGTGTCTTTTCTGTCTACCTAGTTTGGGATGGTACCTGTCTCCTCTGGCTCACGTTGTCGCATACAGAAACTATGAGTAAACCTGAAAACCAGAATTGAAAGTGCTTGGCAACAACAATGTTAGAAGGTTTTCTGGTTTTTTTCCCCCATCAATATTGAAGATGTGCCTGGTTTCCCTGATGCATCTGTGCCATAACATCTCTTACATGTGGTACTTTGTCTTGTCTTCAATAGTGTATAATCCCACCACTGAGAGCTCATTAGTTTTGGGAAAACAGTTTATCCAGATGTAATTTATGTAATGCTGGGGATTTTCCTTGTAATTGTCTATTTTTAAATATTTATTTTCAAGCGCAGTAGAATTTCTAACTCTAGTAACAATCCCAGTTGACGCCATAAGAATCCTTCAATTTATTTCCAGTAGTTTCTCAGGAGCACCAGTAGCGAATAACCTACCAAGATCAAGTAGACTGGTGAAATGACTCAGCAGAAAAGAAATCCATAGCTGCAATCAAGAAGGTTTCCTCCTTTCAGGGAAAGTGTGTATGACAAACAAGTCAAAAATACTTAACTAACTTGAGAGTCAATTTTTGATTCCTGAGTGTGGAGTCTTTTTTTTCTCAAAGATGTTCTCCTTTCTATCCCTGAAATGCAGCCACTCTCGTAGTACTTCTTCTGACTTAGGAGAAGCTGAAATAAAGTTAACCTTTAATACACTAGGGACTAATAAAGTACCTTTGTCACAAACTCATCACTCTCTGATAGAATGTAATTTCCAGCTGAAACCTTGCACTATATTGTGCAAAACAATCTATGGTGGTGAAACACAATTCACTGAGTGTAAGCAGTGTTTCCAGCCTTATTTCACTATTCTATTTTACTCATTGGTAATCTAATGTCCAATTATTGATCGCTACTAGAAAAAACTAGTATAAATTTCAAACAACATAATTCAGAAAATTTGTTTTTGACACAATGCATACCAATCATGTATTATTTAGAAGACAAATGTTGGTTTACGAATGCAAGTCAATATATTTCTTATGCAGAATGGATATAAAGCTTTCTATGGGTGATAATGAGTGCACACAGGGAAATCTGTTTTATACCAGTTGTGGAAAAAAAGGTATTTTTAAGATTATTAAGGTTGAAAAATCAAGCAATCAGAATGTCTAGAAATATCACATTGTGTATACACCTCCATTTTTTTTTATGTTTTAGTAAACTACACTATAACACAAACTGAAATGTTCTATATAGTCTTTAGATTTGGCTTCTTTTTAAATTTTATATAAAATTTACAAAACAAGATATGTTTGATGAAATCAGATGGACGTTTGGGGTTTACCTGCACATCCTTCCTTTGCACCAATAGCAGTGATTAATTCAGAGCTTAAACTATTGTGCTTTGTCAACTGGCCATTCCTATGACAATAAATATTATAAAAAGGCCTAAATTCTCCCTTCCCCTTGGAAGGCACAGAGGGGCTGAATGACAGAACTCATAGTTTTGCTGCATGTTGAGGTTATGAGATAGGCTGCCAACAAAAAGCTCCTGTAAACATTCTGATGGAGAATCTTGTATGTTTGGATCTCTGATATTTAGCATCTCCATCCATTTGAACATGCGAGGAGGTTTAAAGCCTAGGGAGACCTGTGGATGAAGCTCTACCAACAAAATTTGCCCCAATGTGTTTGTGTATGTGGGAGGGGGCAGTAGACACACAGGATATAGCATGGGTTCTGCAAGAGTGAAGAAGTCAGTGTTATTGGAATTCAGTGCAGAGTCAGAGCTTTTGACATATTTTTGAAGTGTAATAAGGGTGGTTAAAGAAAGAAAATGCCTGTCAAGTCTGCATGAATTCTTTAGTACAGTAATTAGACTAGACGTCTGGTAAGCATTTGTTACTGGATCACACAGATTGATTTCTAATGTCAGAAAACATAGCATGGAAATGATCTATTAAAATGTATTCAAAAGTACATTAGACTGAGGAAAAGAGGACAGGTCAGGTATGGGAACCTATAGTAGGCAGGAAGACACAACGAGTCTCAGTGTTAGAAGCACTTATGTTTATTTTGTATATTGTGATAATAGATGGTGATGGTATAGTGTATATACATAAATTGATCTTGAGAAAGCTTTAACTTTAAAGGTGGTTAAATATCTTGATAACCAATTCCATGCAATTTCAATGCAAAACAGCAATTGCAAAAGAAATAAACTTTCTGGAAGCAAAATATACAATGCTGATTAGAGAAAAAAAAGGGGTCATATGGTGCAAACTGGCATATGCTCACTCGGGCACCTACATTGATGGTTAGGTACTAAATAAAAATGGCCTGATTTTAAGAGGTGCTGAAGTTCATTGCAGTGGGAATGCTAAATGTTAAATATATTTATATTCCTAATTATGGATTTTGGGACCAAATCTTGGTCAATGGAAAATTTGTAATTGATTTTTAATGGGATCTGAATTTGGCCATGTATACTTCACTTTAGGCATGTACCTTTGAAAATATTGGCCTGCGTGCATATTATACATAAAAGTTGACTAGAAAAGAATATCCTTAGTTTGTCTTCGCTTGTCTCCAAGCAAAGTCTAAACCTCTTCTTGATTACTCAAAAGCCAGAATAACCAGTGTCTGAACTGCAGGGAAGATTTCTAGTGGCTGGCATTTTGAGTTGTTGAACAGAAGTGGAAAATATAGCTATAATGTTGGCAGTTTAAAGAGGACCAGGAAGCAACAAAAGCAGGTAAAAAAGAATTAAGAGATAACACAGTAGTTTCATCAAAGAAGATCAAAGCAGCTTTAACAATGTTAGTCAGAGATTAGCTACTGATGAAGAATGGTCTCAAATCAGAGATCAAGTCCAAGCACCTGGAAATGAAAACTGCTCTGGAACACCAGATGCAAACTGTGAAAAAGAATATGGAATTACAATTACAAATGTCCAGACTTGGTCTGGGATATAAATCAAGGAGTTAAGCAACAATTTGATTGTTAATAAAGCTTCCCAGGATATCGAGTCATTGAGTCATAGAAGATTAGGGTTGGCAGGGACTTCAGGAGATCATCTATTCCAACCTCTCACCGCTCAAAGCAGGACCAACTCCAACTAAATCATCCTAGCAAGGCTTTTGTCAAGCCACACCTTAAAAACTCTAAAGATGGAGATTCCACCACCTCTTTAAGTAACCAATTCCAGTGCTTCACCAACCTCCTAGTGAAAATGTTTTCTATCCAAGTTAGACTCCCGGGCGCCCCCCCCCCCCCCCACCACACACACACACTGAAACTTGAGACCATTGCTCCTTGTTCTGTCATCTACTACCACTGAAAAGAGCCTAGCTTCATCCTCTCTGGAACCTCTTTTCATGTAGTTAAAGGCCTCTATCAAATCCTCCAAGTTTTTCTTTTGCAGACTAACCAAGCCTACTTTCCTCAGCCTCTCCTCATAAGTAGAGCCCTGCAGATCCATAGGTATCCGCTTCAGATACGAGGTTAACTGCATCCGTGGGGCAGGGTGTGGATATCCGCAACTCCATTGTTGTGGATTGGCCGCAGCTGCGGATTGTATTTTTATGATCAATCCCTGCAGCTGCTGCTACAATCTGCATTGTCAGCAGCACACAGGGGAACAAGGAAGCGCTCCAGCCAATCCCAGTTGAGCTCTGATTCGTGGTCTGCCAGCCAATCAGTCTCAGTCACAACAGGCTGGAGCTTGGAGAGACCACTCACTGTCAATCAGTTAGCATGCTGGCCTTTGATTGGCTCATTCCCCATGCCTTACCCGCCCACTTCTTCATTTTCTTGTTTCTGGTTCATATGCCATGCTGTCAATCAAAAATTTCATTGGTGGCCAAGGAAATCTGATTGACAGCACAGCATACAAAGCACAAACGAGAAAAGGAAAAAAATGAGTGGGACCCATGTAATGAGCCAATCAAATGCTAAAACGCTGACTGTGAGCCCAAGCTCGGCTGCGGATGCGGTTCTGGATTCACATAAAACATAGCATGAGGACCACAGATTGGATGAAGATTGACATTGGGCAGGTGTGGTCCGGTTCCGGATCCACATTTTTGTATCCACGCGGGGTTCTACTCATAAATCATGTGCTCTAGCCTCCTAATCATTTTTGTTATCCACCACTGGATTATTTCCAATTTGTCCACATCCCGTCTGTACGGGTGGCCCAAAACTGGATGCAATACTCCAAATGTAGCCTTACCAGTGTTGACTAGAGGGGAATAATCAGTTCCCTTGATTGACTGGCCATACTTCTACTAATGCAGCCCAATATGCCATTAGCTTTCTTGGCAAGAAGGACGCACTATTGACTCATATCCAATTTCTTGTCCACTGTATCCCTCAGGTCCTTTTTTGCAGAACTGCTGCCTAGCTAGTTGATCTCCAATCTGTACCAGTGCATGGGATTCTTCCATCCTAAATTTAGGCTTCTGCACTTGTCCTTGTTGAACCTCATGAGATTTCTTTTGGCCCAATGGTCCAATTTGTCTAGGTCTCCCTGAATCCTTTCCCTACCCTCCAGCATATCTATGATTACTCACAGCTTGGTGTTATCCACCAATTTACTGAGCGTGCAATCTATCCCATCATTCAAATCACAAATGAAGATGTTGAACAAAACTGGGCCCAGCACTGACACCTGTGGCACTTAACTCATTACTGATTGCCAGCTAAACATTGAGCCATTGATCACTATCTTGATATATTGAGCCACTATCACTATTGAGCCCGATGATGTAGCCAATTTTCTGTCCATCCAACCCATACTTGAACTTGTTGGCAAGAATACTGTGGGAGACTGTATTGAAAGCTTTGCTAAAGTCAAGGTATATCATGTCCACTGCTTTCCTCACATCAAGTAAGCCAATCATATCATAGAGGGCAATCAAGTTGGTCAGGCATGACTTGCCCTTGGTGAATCTATGCTGACTGTTCCTGATCTTCTTCTTCTCCTCCAAGTGCCTCAAAATGGATTTCTTGAGGAGCTGCTACATGATTTTTCTGGGGACTAAGGTAAGGCTGACTGGTCTGTAGTTTTCCAGATCCTCCTCCTTCCTTTTTTTGAAGATAGGCACTATATTTGCCTTTTTTCCAGTCACCTGGGACCTCTCCTAGTCACCATGAGTTTTCAAAGATAATGCCCAATGACTCTGCAATCCATTAGTCAAGTCCCTCAGTACCCTCAGATGCACTGCATCAGGCTCCATGGACTTTTGCATGTCCAGTTTTTTTAAATAGTCCTTTATTCTGTTCTTCCAGCACTGAGGGATGCTTACCTCCTCCCAATTCTGTGCTGCCCAATGCAATAGTCTGGAAGCTGACCATTTCTGTGAATCATCTGTCCCTTTCTGTAAGTGGCCCACACTTTCCCTGACCTTCTTGTTGCTAATATACCTCTAGAAACCCTTCTTGTTACACTTCATGTCCCTTGCTAGCTGCAACTCCAATTATTCTTTGGCTTTCCTGATTTCATTCCTGTATGCTCAATCAGTATTTTTATATCCTTCCTGGTCATTTGACCAAACTTCCACTTTTTTGTAAGCTTTTTTTAATGATTAAGCTCACCTAATCCTTCTTTGTTAAGTCAAGCTGGTCGCCTGCCATATCTACCATTCTTTCTGCACATTGGGATGGTTTGTTCCTATGCCCACCCTCAATAAGGTTTCTTTAAAATAAAGCCATCTCTCTTGGACTCCTTAGCCTCTCAGAGGGATCCTACCCATCAGCTCCCTGAAAGAGTCTAAGTCTGCTTTTCTGAAGTCCAAGATCCATAGTCTGTTATTCTCCTTTCTTCCTTTTGTCAGGATCCTAAATTATACCACCTTATGGTCCTGGTTATCACTCACTTCTATTTCCCCTACCAGTTCTTCCCTGTTTTTGATCAGCAGGTCACGAGGAGCATGGCCCCTACTAGGTTTCTCCAGCACTTGCTCCAGGAAGTTGTCCACGGCATACTCCAAAACCTTCCTGGGTTGCCTGTGCTCTGCGGTATTGCTCTCTCTCAACAGATGTCAGGGTGATTGAAGTACCCCATGAGAATCAGGGCCTGTGATCTGGAAACTTTCATTAGCTGGCTGAAGAAAGCCTGGTCTACTTTATCCTCCTGGTCTGGTGGTCTATAACAGACACCCACAAAGACATCATCCTTGTTGCTCTCGCCTCAGAACTTAACCCAGAGATTCTCAACAGGTTTTTTTCCAGGTTCATACTATAGCTCTGAGCCATCATATTGCTCTCTTACATACAATGCAGCTCCTCCACCTTTACTCCTCTGCCTGTTCTTCCTGAACAGTTTATACCCATCCATTACAGTGCTCCAGTTGTGCAAGTTATCTCACTAAATGTCAGGACTTCCAGTTTCTCCTGCTTGTTTTCCAGGCTTCTTGCTTTCATGTACAGGCACCTAAGATAACTAGCTGGTTGCCCTGCTTTCTTAGTACAAATCAGGAGGCCTCTCTGTTATGGTTAAGCGCTAATATCTTTGCTCACCTTAGAATTTAACAGGGGAAACTTAAGTGCCTGAGGAAATACTTGGACAAAAAATATATTTGTCTGTAGAACATTCTGGAAGTTGATAGGTGAGATGAAGAATCAGAAAAAAAGAGGCATTAGTAAAACAAACCTTTTAAAGACTTTTCTACTCTGATTCCAATTCCTAGGGGCCCAGAGAAGAGATTAAGCTACTCCTGCTTAAGCAATGGTGGGAATACATTATGGGAGGCTTATCTGGTCCACTTTGCTGTCATATCTGAAATGAATTATTGGGGAGAAGAACAAAGAATTTTCTAGCATCTAACTTAAGTATGCAAGGTTTGATGCTGCTGCAGAATTTATCCTCATAAAAAATGAATTGGTTATCCAGCCTTGGTTACAAGCCCCTTATATGTCATTTGGAGCCAGTAATCTGTGTTTTCCAGAGTTCATTTATGTCCAGAAGAAGGAACCGAAAAGAGATTACCCTGATCTGTCAGAGGACCTGAGGATATTGGTACATCAGGCATATCCAGGAACCAGCATAGGCACCCAATATGAATTAGCAATGGACATGTTGATTTCTGTCCAGCTGGACTAGGATTTACAAATTAAAATTTATGAACAGAACATGAGAAAACTTTGTGTGACTGTGGAATTTGCTGTGGCAGTGGAATCTTTCTATACAGTTCCACAGCAAAAAGGATAGCAGCTCTTTGCGTGAAAGAGGGCGCAATGGTGCACCCTGGAACCTGTGAATGTGTGACTAGTGCTTATGATGAGAAAGGGGAAGGCTAAATGGATACATTCAATTTCTGAGATACGTGAAAATAAGTTAAATGTAGCTGTTTTAGTTTGCACATTTCTTCAAGGAAGGGCTCCTACCTGCCAGGGTGTTTAAATCTTAACAGGGGAATCTGACTCAACCTATTTATGATGTAGCAAAGGCCACCTGAGAATTTGGAGAAGAATAAGTGCGCCTGGTTGCCCTGCTGAAAGAGTGGAAACAATTTTACAAGGAACAGTCAAAGCATCTGATTCCGATTCTCCTTTCATCCAATAAGCAAGTGTAACTCCATTTATTTCAGTTAAGTTACTTCTGATTTACACTGGTGTAAGAAGAGAATCAGGTGCCAGGACTGTTCCAGTGGAAGATCTTGACATTAAAATAGTGTGTGATAGGGACAGTGATTTGCTACCAAGATTTGAACAAGGGTCTCCCAGTGCCTCCAGAACGTTCTATGTCAGTGGGCTCTACCTCTGGCATTTCTTGGGGATAATACTGTTCTCCATTTATGTTTGCTACAGAGACCAAAGAGGCCATATTCAGTTTTGGATTCAGATCTAGATTAGGTTTAGCCTGGGGTTTAGAGTGCAAGTTACAGATAGAATCAGGGCTAAGGCTTGGAAGATTAAAAAACCTATAAGCTTAAAACTTCAGTGATATAAATCTTGAGACACTAGCTGTTCTTATGGGATTTTCCTTTATTTGGGGCCCAAATCTTCCCCAAAATATCACTGTTCTTGTTTTGTCAAATCCAAAACAGAACTGAGGAACAGGCCACATCTGACTTTGGAATGGACCTAAAGCCAAAACCTAGAGAGGTGGAGATCTGTAAATCTGTTCACTCCCTACAAGGAAATTTGAAGAGATTCAGATTTGACATTTTTGTTTTGGACCAGCCCTAATTCCATGTGACCCTATCAAAGATCCTTGTCCCTGGTGCTCTATTTTATTGTGTAATGGAATGGGATTTTATTTTTATTGATATTGTTGGTATTTGCAGTGTTTCTTATGGCTGCTTTCATTACTATTGCCTGTTTTTAAACCACAAAATGTTACAGGGTTTGTAATAAGGGATAAGTACAAATGGAAGGCAGAGATGGCTTAGGTGGGCCCCATCAATAACTTAGAGTGTGCTCCACTGATTATTTTGTATATATTTTAAAATATATCTATAGATGATCACCTAAACTGCTATAAGAAAAGTGCTGAGTGAATTTAGCAGGGCAACTTCCACTGAAATCAGTGAGAATCATGTAGCTAGAAACCAAATACATTTAAAAGTGTGCTACCTAGTTTGCAATGAAGATTTTACTCACACTATGCAAAAATATTTAAACTCTCTCAAATATAACTAACATATTCCAACCTAGCTGAGTGCATTTTTAAATCTGTTTTGCTTTGCCAGTGAAAACAACACTCTCATAAATTCTCAGAGAATGATTCTGTGATACCAGGTTTGCACTTATCTTGTGGTCACATGTCACTATTCTGTGAGTTTACATGTTGCCTGTGAGACCATAGAATCATAGAATTATAGAATAATAGGGTTGGAAGGGACCTCACGAGGTCATCTAGTCCAACCCCCTGCTAAAAAGCAGGACCACTCCCCCTAAATCACCCCAGCCAGGGTTTTGTCTAACCGAGCCTTAAAAATCTCCAAAGATGGAGATTCTACCACATCCCTAGATAGCCCATTCCAATGCTTCACCACCCTCCTAGTGAGAAAGATTTTCCTAATATCCAACCTTGACCTCCCCAGCTGTAATTTGAAACCATTGCTCCTTGTTCTGTCCTCTGTTACCATCGAGAACAGCCTAGATCCCTCCTCTTTGGAGCACCCCTTCAAGTAGTTGAAGGTTGCTATCAAATCTCCCCTGAGTCTTCTCTTCTGTAGACTAAATAAGCCTAGTTCCTTCAGTCTCTCCTCATAAGTCATGTGCCCCAGCCCCCTAATCATTTTTGTTGCCCTCCACTGGATTCTTTCTAATTTGTCCACATCCTTTCTGTAGTTTATTTCTAGTAGAGAGAAGAAGGGATCAGAATATAATGTAGGGGTATGTCTACACTTGCAAGTTAGTTCGACTTAAGGAGGCTTAAGTCGACCTAACTTAGTTCAGGTCCACACCAGGCTTTCATTATGTTGGCTTTAGAAATTCCTTCAGTGAACTTAATGAAAGCTTAAGTCGACTTAGTAAGAACCGCTGGTTAGGTCAACCTAACCCTTAAGTCGACTCCTTAGGTCAACTTAAGCACAGTGTGGACATGGCAGTTAGGTCAACTTACTGAGTCCCCGTCCAGGGTAACCACTTTGTTAAGTCAACTTAATAAGGTCGACCTTATTAAGTTGACTTAAAGTCGACCTAACTTTTTCTACTGTAGACATAGCCTAGAATTTTAACCACACCTACTGGTGCCTTAGGTATCTAAAAAAAGTGCGAAGGAGTCAGGATGAAATCTCTTCAGAGGGTTCCACTTTCATTAAGCAGTATACACATTTAAGAAGCTGAGAGAAATGAACAGTGTTATTTGTATATTTTCATTGGTTGTGTTATAGAGCCTAGGATCTCTTACAGCCAGAGTCTGTGAGGGTAACAAGTATGTTCAACAAAAGAGCTCAGCACCTCTCAGGATCAGACTCTTACATGCAGATCATAGAATCATAGAATAATAGGGATGGAAGGGACCTCATGAGGTCATCTAGTCCAACCCCCTGCTAAAAAGCAGGACCACTCCCACTAAATCATCCCAGCCAGGGTTTTGTCTAACTGGGCCTTAAAAATCTCCAAAGATGGAGATTCTACTACCTCCCTAGGTAACCCATTCCAATGCTTCACCACCCTCCTAGTGAGAAAGTTTTTCCTAATATCCAACCTCGACCTCCCCAGCTGTAATTTGAAACCATTGTTCCTTGTTCTGTCCTCTGTTACCATTGAGAACAGCTTAGCTCCCTCCTCTTTGGAGCACCCCTTCAAGTTGTTGAAGGTTGCTATCAAATCTCCCCTGAGTCTTCTCTTCTGTAGACTAAATAAGCCTAGTTCCTTCAGTCTCTCCTAATAAGTCATGTGCCCCAGCGCTCTAATCATTTTTGTTGCCCTCCGCTGGACTCTTTCTAATTTGTCCACATCCTTTCTGTAGTGGGGAGCCCAAAACTGGACACAGTATGCCAGATGCAGCCTGACCAGTGTCAAATAGAGGGGAATCCTTCGATCTGCTGGCAATACTCCTACGGCTGCAGCCTGATTTGCCATTGGCCTTTTTGGCAACAAGGGCACACTGTTGGCTCATATTCATCTTCCTGTCCACCATAACCCCCAGGTCCTTTTCTACAGCGCTGCTACTTAGCCGATTGGTCCCCAGCCTGTAGCAGTGCATGGGATTTTTCCGTCCTAAGTGCAGGACTTTGCACTTGTCTTTGTTGAACCTCATGAGGTTTCTTTCGGCCCAGTGTTCCAATTTGTCCAAGTCTCCCTGGATCCTGTCCCTGCCCTCCAGAGTATCTGGAGTATCAGAGTATCAGATATTGTGTTGCAACTATTTATTCAGATCAACTGTAGCATTGTTCAGATTAATATAAACAATAATATTTTTAGAATTTAAAGGTGAAACACTGGATAAGCAAATTAATATTCCAGGGGAATATATTTCCCCTGCTTGCCACACTAATCAATAGGTTAATTAATGGTCCATTTAAAACACCTGTGTTCTATAATATTGATTATTTTCATAATTAAAACACAGCAAATTCTAAATATCAACAGTTTTAGATCAAATGGCTTCATTAACATGCAGCAGAGAACATATGCCTAAATTGTGGATTCCATTTTTTCTTGTTTAATCCATGGCAGCTAAGCAAACTGGCAGCACTTAACATGATTATGTCAAGATCTCACACAAGTTAGCTCACAGCCAAGGGCTGACATGTAGAGTCAATACGCCAAGGCTAATTATGTTGATGTAGAAAAAGTTACCTTTCTTTGTGCATGATAAATGCTTCACGTAGATAAAAAACATGTTTGTGTGTTTTGGATTTTACCCTAAAGATTGCACCGAAAGGTCAGCAATCTTTGATGCAATTTAATTACAATATTGTTGATTAAGCATGCCTTGTAATCTAATACTCTGATCAAAGTATAAAGTAGGGGGTTTGGAAAAAATGTGTTATGACTTTTAATCACCATTTCAGCTCACTGATGAAGTATGGAAGTGCTAGTAAGATCCACCTGGTAATCCTTGAAGTGGATGCTATGACAATATTCATTGTACTTATTTTTTGTATCTTTACAAATTGAACACGTTAGCATATTCTTTTCTCTGAGATTTTGTTCTATTGGTGATACATACATTGAATGGGGGAAAGTAGCTCACTGAGATTATTTCAAAGACCCAGGTTGCAAACTTAAAAAAAGGGTAAGCAAATGTTAATTAAAAAAGTAAATATTTCCTGAGTGGTACTCCCTGTTCTCTTTTTTTATCTTGCTTACTGGGGCTTTTTCTGATTTCATTGTGGCACTGCTTACTGAAGGAAGACAAATTGTGAATGCTACAGTCATGCTGCTGTATTTTTTTTTTTTTAATTTTCAGTTGCCTATTTAGTAAGTTAAAGTGAATAGGTACCTTTTAAATTACATGAGCATGAATTTAGCTCATGGGAAAAGTACCAGACTGAGAGCCCTGGATACCAAAGTCCTCTTTTAATATAATGGGGTCAAATTACAAGGTGCTTCTTAGCTACCCAGTGTGCCTCATTTTTTAGACAGCTACTGTGCTGCCTCATCCACAAACATGCCCCAGCTGTTTCCCTTTCACCACCTATATTTTTATTCCTAAAATTTCCAGCAAGCAAAACATGACACAGAGCCTTCTAACAATTGAACCTCTGAGTCTGTCCCTCCCTTGCTTCCTGTTCCTCCCACTTATATTCTCCCAATTACTGCAAATTGTATCAATAGCCTAGTAATTGCCACCTAGGTATTTCTAATCCTCCAATAGAAAGTGGTTAATTGCTTCCAGCTGAGCCACTGTAGTCTTTTCAGTGCTGCAGCAACATCAGGGAGCAGGGTGCATCCCCCACATTCTTGTGCGCATAGGGCTTAATCCCACAGAAGGGACTGCTCTAGAAGTGGTATTCCGTGTCTGTTCTTGCCTCAGCTGCTCTGCTTAGACAGCCCAGATGGTTGCCTGTTAATACAAACTGTGGTGGTGAGAAATGTGTTCATATTAAAACATCACGGAATGGCCCACAAACACTCTTACCCTCTGTTAACATAATTTCATTCTGAGGAGGAAACACAGTTGTTGTCGGTCAAGGAATGACATTGCAACATTAGTGAACTGGCTCTTTTTGTTCCCATCTATTCACAGTAGAGTGCTGTCCTTACACTTCCTGGAAAATATTCCTTTGGAGACTTGACTCTGGATAGCATGCACACCAACAGTGTAATAACAGTTGTGGGTAAAGGCACAGGTTAGACAGTGATGCCAGCTGGTAGGTAAATCCCATCAGAGGGATTTCTAGTGAGTTCTCTGTTCACTTAAGATGAAAGTTGCTAAGTACACTAGAAATTCTTTCAAGAAAATGCTGTTTATCTAATGTAAGCTTTAGCCCATTTAGAAAACCATGACCAAAAAATGTGAGCTGCTGTATTTCCCTCCCTACTCCCACAAGCTAACTTTAAAAACTGTCTTACTGAAAAAGTGATGTGCACTGCTGAGTTTCTGCAGGGACCACCCCACTCTTCCAAGACAATTTCTTCAGTTATGACAGTTCACAGAAAAGCTCTTGAGGGGAAAATGAAATCTTGGCATCTTTACTTCTTTTTAGGAACAAATATTCTGTAGAGCTATCTTTTTTGCCTAATGAGCCAAGAACCCAAATCTTGGATTTCATTACTGTTATGATTCCTTATCCCACTAGAGTCTCTTATCAAAATGTGGACTCATTAAATTACAAGAGACACTGTGCATCACTCCGTTAAAATGCGTTAAGCTAACTTGTTGTCTGACATAAAGTGAAATAAAATATAATTATTTCAGAGTCTTTCCTACTAGACTACAGTGAACTTCACAGGCATGAGAAATGTGTAAAACAGTTAGGTATTCTTATTTATATGGCCCAACTTTGAATGTGTATGAAAGCTACTGGACTCAGATAGGCAGGGTCTTCTAGCAGATTAAGGACAGGAGAACCAAAGAGGAACCCTTGAGGTATAATCCTGACTCAGTCACTAACCTCTTGCATGGGTTTGAAAAAATCACTTAGGATCAGATTCTATCTCGTGTGTGAGCAAATATGCAGGAAGGATCCTTTTCCCCACTGTTATGCCTCATTATGCACTGTCTAGGCACAATTGCAGTGCCTGTTCTCTGCTAAGTAAATGATTTGTCCCTACTAGTGATGGCTGTATGATCTACTACAGGAGGAAACATGTTCCTAGACAGCCAGAGATCAGACAAGTTGCAGTCATGCTTAGGAGATAGGAAAGAATACCGTTGCCTCAAAGAACGTTGTATATTTTCTGCTTGGAAATAACAGTGATGGATATAGTGGTAGGAAGAAGGAAGAAACTAGAAGTCCCATGTTGAGATCTTGTCAGCATATGATGGGGAACAGCACAAAACAACAGGCAAGAAATAAATAAGCATTAGAATGGACTAAGGTGTTAAATATTACAAAAACATATTATTTCCTTTGGGACTAATACCTGACAGAGAGCTAAAAAACACAGTGGGCCCTCTAGTTAAGTATGTTCATGTTGACCAAAGCATACTGCGGGTCACAGGATGCTTAAATAATCATTGGATATTTCAGCACATTTAATCCCCCAAGTTTCACTTTAAAATCTGTGCACCAGGTTGATACAGCTGCATGATGAGGTTTTTATGTATAAGAATTAATTTGAATCTATTCATGTCTGAGAACATTACTCCTGCTTAGCTTAAACTAAACGATTTGCAGGAAAAACAGCAAACTATAGAAAAAATAATGATTTGTAGAAATCTGCAGGAGGTCTAAGTCCGAAGTCCAAATGTGACATTGCTTACAATTACATAAATAGTGTTCTCATGCATTTATCCCAGCAATAACCAATAGCTAGTAACAAATTATAGAGGCCCAATGTGATTTACACACAGAGGCTTCTATGCAGGACTTTGTGTGAATAAAAATGACTATAATTTTTTTTCTACCAAAAGAAAAGAATCTGTCGAATCCTTGTAGAGAATATAATTTTCTTCCATCTAGTTTTAAATAGCATTAGCACAGCAATCAGATGTTGAGGTGAAAGATAAATACTTCTGGACCTAACTTGGAAAATGTACAAAATACTGACAATAAAGAGAACAGCTTCCTAGTCTTTGTATTTCAGAGGGCATTAACATTTTGCTGTATAGGTTTTTAGCATCTCAAACTGTTTTTCCCCTTAGTGACCTATTCCATTATTTAAAAACATGCTACTTGTTCTCACTGAACATTTGGAAAAATCCCAAATTTGTTTTCAGTTTAAGCATGGAGATTTCATCATATTATTTCTATGTCACCATATAATATTGCTAACTGATAATTGTTTCTAATTACCTTTCACAGTTTAAATTTCAGGGATCACAGTAAATACGTAAAATTTAGGAGAAAATAGTCCAGCTCTGTCAGGAAAAAAAGGAAAATTAGTATCATTAATGCTTAATGACATTTGGAAATAGCACAGAGAAGTCAGTGTCCTGTAATTATAAAAGACATGAATAACAATGTGATAAAGGCAATCCCATGTGGTCATCGCCAATGCTTAGAAAAAGGAAACCAAGTAAATATGGGCAACAATCCAGTTTTCAGCAGAGAAGGAAGCATCCGTTGGTGGGGAGAGTAGTCAGCGAGGGTTAGGGAGGGGGAAGTGACGGGCTTCCACAGATGTGCCTGTAGGAGAAATATGGGTAACAAAAAGGAAGATGTGACGATCCAGATAAGATGATTGAATGCAGTCACATCATACACTGTGTTTCTGTAACCTTTGATGTATTGTAGATTTCATTAGTCTAGGTTTGTAGAAGGAAGAATGGTCTCCATGTTGTCAAGGTAGAGCACAGCAGTTGAGATATAAAATCATGGCTTCTGATTTGTGACTTCTTGTTTTAAAATACTGGACCACCTGGTTTCACTGGTATACAAGATCAAACCACATATACAATCCTTTACCTGTAAAATGTGTTTAATTAAAATTTTTAAAAGAATTATTAAAAATACTGCAAGTAGGGTCAGATTTTTGCAGTTCCTGAAGATTTCCTCAGCCCTTCTTTGGAAAAACTCCCCTTGACTTCAGTGGGAATTTGACTGAGTAAAAACTGAATAAGGAACTTGGGATTTAGCCTTTAATTATTATGACAAGAAAAATCAATATTCTTATATGCACTTTAGTAATAAAAACAGAGTCCATTTAAATTTGTTAGAAACACAGGAATTTCCATATTGCAGCAGGTTGCTGGCTCCACTAATCTTATATCTTGCCTCTGATGGCTGCCCATATTTGAGACAGTCTTGTTGATTGATTGCTGTTTTCTTACAGGTGATTTTTAAAAATGATTCCAAGTGAAGACAAAATATAACAACTGCTGTTGCTATTATTGATAAGAGTATATCCAATTAGACTAAGAAAGAGACAAAGTACCTAAAAGACTAGTGTAATGGGATTGGGAAACAGCAACCCTGCAAAAGATGATATAGGAAACAGTCCACAGAGTTGTGAATGTATGTGTCCAATTCATACCTTTATTCACATCTGTGCTATAATGCAACTTCAATAATAAATCATTTAGGGCTAGACTGTATCCTTACAAATTGTTCTGAGGAATGGCACACAGCGGTGCTATTCCTGGAGCAGACCACTGAACAATTCTTCTCCTGCTTTCTCATTGCCCTGGGGAAAGAGTGAGTTACTTCATCTTTTTCATGGAGCTGTTTGCTGCCTGTTAAGTGCCTGGTCTGGCCCAGGAGTGTGAGTGCTTGTGTGGGATGGAGTGACTTCTCCCACCTCCCCCTTTTCTATGCCTCCCTTCTCCCCCTTGCTGAGTGGGAAATACGAGGCTTTCCTCCCCACAAATAGTGGCTATGTCTACACTTGCAAGTTAGTTCGAATTAAGGAAGCTTAATTCGAACTAACTAAAGCCATGGCTACACCAGGCTTTCATTAGTTCGAATTAAGGGCTTCCTTAATTCTAACTAATAAATTCGAATAGGGTATTCGAACTAAGAGTTAATTCAAACTAGTTAGTTTAATTAACCAATGTGGCCATGTTAGATCGAACTAATTGCTTAGTTTGAACTAACTGGCCCATTGAATTCAATGCAAATCACTAATTCGAACTAAGCAAGTGCCATAAATGGCACTTGCTTAGTTCAAACTTATTTTTTCTAGTTCGAATCAAGTTAATTCGAACTAACTAAAATTAGTTCGAATTAGTTAGTTCGAACTAACTAATTTGAACTAATTTTAGTAAGTGTAGACATAGCCATTGTTAGTAACTGAGCAGTCAAGCACAGAGTACTTCTCCTTACTCACCAATGTGACTGAGAAAGGATTGTGACAATCTAACCATTCATAAGCACTACACAATATTGTGTTCCACTGTTTGCCTCATTTGGATTCTCTCTCTCCCATGCACACACACTTCTTCACCGTTATGTGTTATTTTCCCTGCTTCCCTTTTATATGTTCATTTGCTATCCTTAACTGGTATAGTCTTTTTTCCCCTGTGCTTTTATGGTCTGTAGTCTATCTGTGTCAGAAGAAAAAAAAATCAATAAAACATTCAAATAAAAACAACATGAAGAACATAGAAAGAATCACACAGAGAGAACCAGGATGTGTTGTTTGGTGGCTGTAATACACTTGAAAAGTCTGTAATGTTTATGTACCAGAGAGTACACTTTGCTTTGTATGCATTGCTATTAATGCTCCTTGGTATCAGTAGAATAAGAATAAGAAAGGTTTCATTTATAGTACTCAATAACAGAAAAGAACGTGAGAAAGAACTGAAGCTTTGCTGTTTATGTAGGTTATCAAAATGCAGTTAGCATACATACTGTAGCTATCTGATTCTGAAGAAAAGCAAGGAGGAGGAAACTAACCAGGCTGTGAAAGCAAACATTAGAATTAAAGATAAGGGAAGAAGAAAGCACCATTTTTGTTAAAACATTCAATAGACTGGTATGCTTTTATTCAACAGAGTAAAATTTTTTTGCCAATGTCACATTGTTTTTAGCTGACATTTTGAAGTATGTACTTTGATAGATATGTAAGGAAAATAGCCTGTACTAAAATGACAGGAGATATGATTAGATGATGAGCAATCCAGATCCCTTAGAACAGAGATTATGTTGGGAACAGACCAAGATGCAATTAGACAGGTTGTGAGAAGTTTTAAGATTTGTGAGACAGAAAAATGTGAACTGTGTGCGTTGCCTGACAAGTGCTTTATATGTTTCTCTCTTCTCTGAAGAACCTTTTTCAAACACTGTCCCCTGAAAGACAATACAGGCAGGGCATATTGTGATAGACATGGAATCTTGCATCCGTACAAATGGATTAGGTCATGTAGCTGAGTAATTGCAGCGTAGAACACTGTGATTATGGGTGCGTTTACACTTACAAATTAAGTCGACTTAAGGAAGCTTAAGTCAACTTAATTTACTCTGCGTCTACACTGGGCTTTCCTTAATTCGACTTAAGCAGCTTCTTAAGTCAAATTAAGGAAAAGTTAGTTCGAATTAATAACACCTCGTTTTAATTCGAACTAGCGCATAAATTAACTTTATTAAGTCAACTTAAGCCAGTGGAGATGCAGAGTAGTGCATAGCTGGACCTTTTTAAGTGGACTTAAAACGTTAAGTCGACTTAATAAGGCCAAAATGGGGCCACGTCTACACTTGAGAAGTTAAGTCGACTTTTGTTAAGTCGACTTAATAAGGTCCACTTTAAGTCAACTTAAAGTGGACCTTATTAAGTCAACTTCATAAAGTCGACCTAACTTTTCAAGTGTAGACATAGCCTATGATAGTCACAGTGGCAGACTGGAACCAGGTGGACTGGAGAAAAAGTGAGGCCAGTGTTACCTAAAATGATAAACATTGATGAAGGTCAGATCCTCAGCTGGCGGAATTCCATGTAGCTCTTCTGCTGATTAAGTATTTAGCTTGGAGAGCTGACAATGACTGGATCCTTTCCACTCTGACACAGAACATAAATGTTCTTGCACCTATATGGAATTCCAGTATTCAACATTACACAAGATGAAAGATATAAAAAATCCTGGTGTTCAGGGCTCCTCTTTCATCCTGAGCTTCAAAGTCAGCTACCATTTTCCTCTTTGTCTTGCTTTCTTTTAACAGCATAGCCCTTGTTTTAAAAACAAAAGGTTAAATTTTCTGTTGGTATAGAAGGGTGCTACTCTATTGATTTCAGTGGAACTTTGCCGACTGACATCCAACAAGAATTTGGCCCTCCTCCATTCTTCACTTAACTAAAAATTTGGGTGGATTGAAAATACTTCGCTGAAACTGTTTTTGGATGGAAAACTGAGTTTTTGATTAAATTAATTTTTTTTCACAAGAAATGTCTTTCTACAGACTATGTGGAGTTTTTGTTGAAAAGCTGAAATATTTTCAACATACAGTTTTTGGTTTTCCTTTTTTTTATAAAAGTCACATTTTTCTTCATGAAAACGCAGAACAAAACAAAAATCTGACCAGTTTTTTTTAAAAAAAAACCTTTGGCTAATAAGAGCTATTGAATTAGCATGTGATATATTCATTCTGGAAACACGTTCTTCTCCCTCAAACTTTGGATCAAATTTCCAGTTTGCTTGGTTTAAATGACACATAATTGTCATCCCAACAAGCTTCATAATTGGAGATACAGTAGGAATCACATGCTATAGGGGACACCAAAATGAACAGATCAGGGCAGAAGAGATAACATATGAAAGGAAGCAGAAGGAATTATTGCTGCCAAGTCTGTCAGGCTTTCAGAGCAGGGTGTCAACATAGATAGACTTCAATGTGAATTTGCCTGAATAATGACTTAGTTAAATTTATTAGCAAGGACCTCAGGAATTGGATCCTACTTTGACATTTCCTCAGTACCTTTACCTGTTACTTAGAATAAGTACCTATGGAGAGCAGACAGTGTCTGAAACAGCTTTGCTGTTAAGTATTAGCAGTGCTCTGATTAGTCTTATTTTTTAAGGCACTTTCATACTAAATATTATTGTCCCCATCCTTGGCTTGTTGATTGGTACTTTCTAATATTTCTCACAGCAGTAGCAATCCATTTTGACATCTGCTCTGAAAGCTTTGTGGCAATGATTGCTTCCCTAACATCTCTTTAGCATACACCATAATCATGAAGAGCTTATTTGGTACCAACTGGAAAGCATTGGTAGTGATGGATGTAGACTGAGCTTATATGAATATAATGTATTTTCATACACCCATCATTGTACTGGGCAATCACTGTAACTTGAATATGACAAAATGATTAAAGACACACTTGGATATTAAAATGTACATATCCCAGGTTAATTTTATCGACTGTACCCCAGAAAAGGGCAACTCAGTGGGTTGCTTTGAAAAGTTTGGATTTTATGAGTCTGAATGTATAAGCACAGACTTTATATTTTCATGTGGCTACACTCTGATAAGTGCCTTAGGTAAAAAATGTCACTTTCAGACATCTGCCTCCTGACTATGCGTTATATTTACTCATTTTACATTTCAACAACCATTTTTGCTCTTGCTTTCAGCGTAGGGTTGAAATCTGAAAACAGTTTAAACTCACCTAAATTTGGAGTTCTGCTGTCAAACCTGGATTCAGGTTTGCCGAGAGGTTTATGAATCAAATGTGCATTTCTGAGGTTAGACCTCTCCCTTCTTTCTCCCCAGTACTGTAACTGCCCCTCCTTACATTTAAAGTATCCTGGGGAGATGGCCTGGTGGCTTGCACTTCCACTCCTGTTCCCAGGCTCTTCATGACCACCGAGTGACTGCTCTGCTCCTGCTGTCTTCTATGTTCAGGAGAGGTTTTAGGCCCTATTTTCTTTCCAGTCCTAATCCTCTTTAGATAAGAATTGAGAGACAGTTTTCCCTCTCCTATCCTGCACCACTGGGTCAAAACTATATCCTTCTCTCACTGCCTCCACTAGTTGGATGTCTCGACTCTGAGAGGTATTCCAGGTTTCCTGACAGGGATAGCTTAGGAAATACAAGATTACTTATACTATCTTCAGGAAACGCTGATCTATTTAATTCATCTGGCAGCAGGAGTGGGAACAAGAGATATTCTTCCTTTAATTCTGCTCTTAAAGGATAGACTCTATGCCAGGACTTTAACGATGCAGGTCTGTTGGAGGGGAAGACAACGAATACGCTGGGAGGAAAGGCCTCTTGTCTTTACTTGAAGGAGATGATCCGTTTGCAAGAATCATTGTCCACTGAAACAGGAGGTTTGGCTTTACCAGGCAAGGAGGAATGGGAATCTGTGGGGAAGTGCTCCTTATCTAGCTATTTTAGGTACTTATGTAGTCCCAATCACCATTGTATCAGAACACTTCACAACCTTTAATGTACTTTGTTTCATAACACCCTCATGAGGCGAAGAAGTGCTCTTATTCCCTATTTTGTACATGGGGAACTGAGGCACAGTGAATGACTTGACTAAGGTCAGACAGGAAGTCTGAGGTGGAGCAGCAAGATAAATGAATCTGGTTTTCCTAAATCCTAGGCTAGTACCCTAACCTCTGGATTATATTTTTTTCTTACCCTTACCCAAGCCAAGGACAGGAAGGGAAGTTGTGTTTCTCTTTGCTACCCTCTACTTTAATCTCTGGCTTTACATCCCCACAACCAGCGTAGGTGTGCATTACCTAGTTTGACTGATGTTTTTTCACGATGCCATATAGTTATAGAAGAGTAAGACTGACTGTATTCTGGTTCTAGCACCCTCCAAAAACTGGCATTCCAGTTTGATTGGCAAAATCTATATCACTTTATTTATTTATCTTTACAACATAAAAAGCAGAAAGAACATAGCTTCGTTTCTGATCTCAGGCTGAGTCTGCAGGATTGGCAGCTGGAGAAAAATAATCTTTTGATTTATAAACTGAGAAAATTGGATAGTGATGCCAATGGAAGTGAATAAATATTGAACTGCATGGAGTCACTTTTATGTAACCAGGCTTCATAATCTTTTTCTTGGGCTAAGACCTCAAGGAAACTGTTCTAGAAAACAAAAACCCCGCACAACTTTTCACCAAGAGCTCTTCCTACTCAACACAATGGCTGCGTCTACATTGGTAAATTAAGTCGACTTAAGCTTGCTTAAGTCGACTTAATTTACCCCGCATCTACACTACACTTTCCTTAAGTCAACTTAAGCAGCTTGCTTAAGTCGACTTAAGGAAAATAAAGTCGACTGAATTAAAATTAAGTCGACTTTATAACACCACTTTCCTATTAGACCTAAGGCTTAAGTCGACTCCCTAGAGTCTAAGTTGACTTAGGGCTACCCCAGGGCTACACCAATGCCCTCCCTGCCGGGGGGGGTGGCACAGAGGGATCCTGGCATGCCCCCCCACCGGGCAGGGCAGAGCCCTGCCCACCCTGCCCCTATGCCCTGCCAGGGTCCCTGTCCTCCTTTGCCCCATTGTACTTATGTACAATGGGCAAAGGCTGAGCCCCCTGACATTGGGTAAGGGGTGCCCCCCTGCCCCTGTGGTCCTCCTCTAGGTCCCTCTAAGCCCCTAGAAGTCGACCTAGGCATCCAGTGTGGATCCTCTAGGTCAACTTTCTAAGTTCCCCTTTAAGTCGACTTTAATTTCAAGTGTAGACACACTAAGTCGACCTAGTTAAAGTCGACTTAAATTAACAAGTGTAGACATAGCCAATGTGTGGGAAGTAATCAAGCTTGTCTGGGTCTTCAGCACTCTTCATTATTTATTCTTTATCTACATTGCTTTTTACTGTGCATTCCTTCTTTCCTTGCCCTCATGACACATAAAATCACAAGAGTATGTAGCAGTGGTGACAGCTTGGGGAAAACTAGCTTGGTGGGTGAGCTTCTCAAAATTGTGTAAGCACAGAAGGATCTTAATTAGAATAAGTAGATCATGTATAAAGTAGAAGACAGATCCTGTATCTTGCTTTGGCTGTTTAATCAGCTGTACGTGGACATTCTGAGAGGCATAGCCCTGCTCTAGCTGTTTCTATGCCACTTCTTAGCAGCAGTCTGGTAGTAAGGGGATGTATCTAAAAAGTTACCAGGAGGAGGAGGGAGAAAAACTGTTCTCCTTAACCGCCGATGATAGGACAAGAAGCAAAGTGTCTGATGAAGTGGGATTTTCTCCCACGAAAGCTCATGCAATAAATAAGTCTGTTAGTCTTTAAAAGTGCCACAGGACTCTGTTGTTTTTCTGTAATAGACTAACACGGCTACCCCTTTGGACCTGTAAAAATATTAGTTATTCCATTTTCTTGAGGCCCAGTCCCAGGCTTATTCTTCATTAATAATTATGTCTGGGATTTCCATAAAGAGGTTAAGAACCCAAATCCCAATTGAAAAACAAGGAGACATCAATGCTTAATTCCCTTAGGTGCTTTGGAAAATTCCAGCGTATATTTCCCAGCTGCCCTGAAAATACTTTCTGAGTAACTGCTAGAAGGGAAAGGAGAACAACCTGAATGCTTGACAACACCTAAAGATAAGGAGACCATTTTGTTAGTGAATTGCGGTGGTGTTTCAGCTGTGTTCGTTCCAGGATATGAGTGTGAGAAGGTGGACAAGATGATATCTTTGAATGGATAGATTTCTGTTGGAGAAACAGACAAGCTTTCTGGTTGCACAGCTCTTCTGGCCTTAAAGTCTATGGCTATGTCTACACTGGTAAATTAGTTTGAATTAAGGAGGCTTAATTCGAACTAACTAAAGCCATGGCTACACTAGTCTTTAGTTAGTTTGAATTAAGGACTTCCTTAATTTGAACTAATAAGTTCGAATAGGATATTTGAACTAAGGGGTTAATTCGAACTAACTAGTTCGAATTAACCAATGTGGCCATGTTAATTCGAACTAATTTCTTAGTTCGAATTAACTGGCCATTGAAATGAATGAGGATCGCTAATTCGAACTAAGCAAGTGCTTGCTTACTAAAATTAGTTCGAATTAGTTGGTTCGAACTAACTAATTTGAACTAATTTTAGTAAGTGTAGACATAGCCAATGAATCTATAAACTGAAGTTGTTCCATTTAAAAATACTACCTCACCCAGTTTATCTCTCTCAGTCTGTTAGTGATAGATTATTTTTTAAAAGAAAGAAGTAGAATAAATTGCATCTGCAATTATTATAATCACATATGCATTTGCACATACCAATTTGCACACATAATTATACTAAC
>ML685787.1:425112-437561 GCA_007922175.1 Pelusios castaneus
TATATATATATATATATATATATATATATATATATATATATATATATTGTGCTTCTCAGCACTTAGCCACAATTTAAAGAAGAACCTGCTGGCAGTATTGGAAGAAGCAAGCAACACAGACTCATCCATCTCTCCCTTTTCCAATTGACTGTGCTCCTATCTGTCTCTCCCATCAGCCTCTTTTAATCTTTTACTTAGAGTAGGACCTGGGACTTGAATATTCTTCTTAAGCTGTGGATCAGTTAAGGCAACTGAGATGAAATACGGAGACCTTCTGTTAGAAATTCTTATGTACTGATCACATTTATTATATGAAATATCCATCTAGATCTTTCCAGTAGGGGGTAGGAAACTGCTGTCACCTTCCAGATTGTGCCTTAAAGATTTCAGTATTTCTCAGAAGCTGGCTGAGTGTGGCTATTATCTGACAGATTCCAGCTTGACTTTCCCTGACATAGTGTGGCCTGTTACAAAGGTTGCAAGTTCTGACCTTATTAGTGGGCAAACAATTTCTGCAGCTTCTCTGTTCCATGGTAAATGTATGCTCCTGTGAATTTGTGGCTGGCTTTCTGCTCCTCGACCAGCTTCCCTAGAATGTACAATGGATAGTCTCCCCTTTTTGATTTCAGTGGGGGTTCAGTTATGTAAGGGTCAGACACTGTCTGGGCTTTAGGTGTGGTTGTGCAGTGAAGGGGAGGATACGAAGAACAAAAAGGTCAGGTGAAATAGCAAGATATGTGTTCATGAGAGTGCAGGAAAGGAGTGTTCTGTTCCAGTCCCCCCCCAGTGGTTCATGATGTCCAAAAACGAGCTGGGAGGATGGGGCCATGGCCTATCCTTCTAAGCATCAGCTTTTAGAGCTGTATTGGGACATAAAGAGGAGCAAAGTAAAAGGAACACCCCTCTTGTAAGCTGGGTCATTTAGGGATGCATTTGGCTATTCTGAGTCTGACACAGAATGTCTCTAGGTACATCCACTGAGGGAAAGGCTGCACATTGCTTTTATTCTGGGCCTGCCTAAGAATTTTACATGATTTTATTTTCATGGGAACATAGTTATAGTTAATAAATCTGCAGACAATACACAAAATCTGAGGTTTATTTGAAAAGGAGGTATAGAATAAACACCAAAATCATGGAAAGAAAAATCAAAATCCAACAGCACAAACTTCCCATATCTGCAGTGTAGCATTGAGGATTGAGACTGACATTAACAGAAATATTTATATGGAATTGATCTTCATTGTCCAAGCTAAAAGGAGTGCCAAAAAGAAGTAAAAAAGAAGAAATAGTGATAAATAAAGAGGTCTTTAAAAATTCACTGTTTTAACAATCCTTGGGTACATCCACACTAGAGCCTTAGGTCGACTTAAGGACCTACGGACCGCTGTGTCCACACTGGGTGCCTATTAAGTCGACGTAAGCACTTCCTTCAGTTGACTTAATAACACCACCTCTTTAGGTCGACCTAAGGCTTAAGTTGACCTTATTAAATCGACTTAAGCCAGTGTAGATGGAAAATAGCCCTTAAGTCGACTTAATTGTCCTCCTGGCCCCCTCGCAGAGTTCCTGGCCATTCCTCCGTTGACCTAGCACCTGCCAGTGTGGATGCAGGGCTGTGGACTCTCTAAGTCAACTTAACAGAGCCTCCAGTGTAGACGTACCCCTAGATGTTTGTTGTTAGTAACACAGATAAAGAAATGTGTTTCAGTTTTGTTAAATAAAAAACTAAGAAAACTACTAAGTCACTCCATGTAGAGTAACTGAGACAAATGTTTAGAATGAAACCAAATGATCTGGAATACTTATGGCACATATCAGTTATGAAAATATGTTTTAACTTTGCTGCAAGGTTAGTTTTATGTACCTCAGCAATGCACAAGTGAGATACTATGTAGTTGCTGGGAAAATATCAAGTGGGTATTGTATATTTAAACTGTGCAAAATGAAGGCTTCAAGTAGCCAGGGTATGGAAATTCATGCCAGTGTGCATGACTTTTGAGTAGGCCTGGTCAATAATTTTCTGTTGAAACCGTATTTGACAAAAACACGAAGTTTTTGATTAAACAAAACGTCTCATGAAAATTATCTTTCTGTGGAAAATTTGTTATAAAAAATGAGTACGCAAAAGGCAAAACATTTCAATTTGGAAATGCCTGTCATGTTTCATAGGAGTTCAAGTTTAGAAGTTTCATGCCCCCATTGTCCTCCATGGGCCAGATTCCTGAGTCAAACACCACCACTAATAATGCACCACCTCCAGGGACTCTCAGGACTTACTGCAGTGGCTCTGCAAGAAGGGGGGCCATGGTGTATTATGGGAAATGTAATCTAGCCTTGGAACTTGGCCCAGAGAAGAGAATGGGGCACCATGGTGGGATTTCCAAATTAAAATTTTTGTTTTTTCAGCCAAAAGTTTTTGGCAGAAAATTTTCAGATTTTGTTTTCCTGAAAATTTGAAATTTTTCACAGAAATTTTGTATTTTTTAAAATAATTGCCTATGAGGAACAATAATTTTTCCAACCAACTCTGCTTCTGAGAAACTTAATTGTTGGGTTTGTTCAAAGAGTTTCTTCTTCAGTTTTGGTTTCATCTTGCTCGGACAGAGCATGATCAGCAAACATGCAGCACGGGGCTCAATGATCATATTACTTTAGACTTTTTTAAATATAAAAAGTTAAAAAAACAAAACATAAAATAAAAATCACAGGCCTAAACAAAAGTGGAATCTCACCCAAATTGTGCTGGCCTGTGTATTTCCAATGATTGGACCCTTGCACCTCAACAACACTTTTTCTTGGCAAATTCTTCTATGATGCTGTCCAGTTCTAGCCTTTCTGTCACACCTGTCTCAGTTGCAAGGAGAGCAGGGTCTGTGATAGTGATGAATGCAAGTGATTTTGAATATTTTAATGTGCTCATTGCTCAGTCAGCACTAGCTACTCCACTTGGTACGATGGGAAGGAGTCTCCACAATGTTTCTGTTGCTAGTAAAATGTCATCAAGAGAGTTTGACACTATGAAATTCAGTTGAAGTCACCGGGGATGTAGGAAACCAAATCAGGTAGCTACCTTTTGAAATCCCTCACACTTGAGGTTTTTTGTTCCCGGTCACATTGTTTAAGACCTCAAAATATATTTCCTTCTATGATTGTCCATGCTTATAACACAGATTTTTCCTTTTCTTATAACACAGAATTCTGCACAAATTCATCATTCATGTAGCATACATGTAGTTTTCTGTGGCTTGCATTTTCAAGACCCACTGCTTCCCACTTGTGCTACAATTTCTCAAACTTTTCTTCAGATCTGAGTTTGCTGAGCTCATTCACTGTGCTCTCAAATGTCCAGAGGACTTGGAACAGGTCAATTTTCTTTGACTGAAGAATTGCAGAGGCTGCAGTCATGATAACTAGGATCCTATTCCACCATAACAGATTGAGGTAGAACATCCGATCCATCAAAGATAGGTTGCTTTTGGCTCAACGTATGTCCTTACCACTCCTGTGCTCAGCGACAGTTTCATCTTCTAGGCATTCAATTATACTCTGAGAATTTAGTATCATTGCCTCAGTGACTTTCATTTGAGCTGCCCATCTAGTCTTGCAGAGTGCCTTTAGTTGTAAAGGTCTCCTTCATTCTCCAGAAGCCTGTTCAATTTTATCTGCTGCATCAATCCTGTTAACTTCTTCAGGGGGCCTAAAGTATATCATCAAGTTCCTTTTTCCTTTGCAAAGCGGTACTCTCTCAAGCAAGAGAGTTTGAAGATAAAAATTATTTTTAGACTTAATCTTTAATGTTTCCTGTTGATGGCTAGAGTCTGCAAAATATTTATATATTTCCTGCAAAGTTGCAAAGAAAACCTTTAGGTCTGGACTGGTCTTGTCCTCAGTATCATGAATGAAAATTAGTTTAATCTGATGTGCTGGACAGTGGATGAATGGTGTATACAAGTTGTCTCCCTGGCCTGATAGATTGTTTCTCTTTTTTGCTTGCCCCACAAACTCCAGCAGTACAATTGGCCTCATCATAACCCACTCCAGACACAGATTTGGTATCTAATTCATACTTGGTTAACATGTCACACAAACATTAACAAGTCACTCAAGGATTGTTAAAAGGTCACACAAGGTTAACAGGTCATTGTTTAATAGGTCACAACAGGAGGCAGCATCTATCTCACTTACTGTCACTAAGATTACAAAATGCTCTTTTATAGTTACTTTTTCTTCAGTATGATCAATATTAAAGTGATGTAAAAGGGCCATTTGATCAACTTGGCAAATATCCATGGCTGCATCTGCAATGACAATAAAAAAAAACATGGCTTCTTTGAAACTATTAAGTATGCACCTCATGGTTTCTGCTGCTAAAAGCCTAATAAGTTCACTGGTAATTGTCCTGTATTGGATTTCTTGATGTCACTGATATACTGGGCAAAAGTTGTATTATGTCTGGCAAGTAGCTTAATGATGCTCAAGTAAATACCACAGTTGTTGCTCTCCAACACTTCATGTGGTTAGTTAAATAGTAGAGTGTATCAAGCAATATTTGTACTATTTCTTGCCATTTCCTAATATTTTCAGATACTTTTTTAATCAAAAGATGCACTGATCCTATGACCTTTTGTGAACTGTAAAGCTACCTCATGTGATTGCTCATGTTCTTTGCTCCTCCCATGAACAGACGTTGACTTTAGCATATTCTTCCAATCATTGAAACCTTATGCCCATGCTGAGTTTTTGAGTTGCTGTATCCCTGAATAACCAACAAATCTGCCAATATGCATAAGCTGAAAGATATGAGTATACTAGACCCTTGACATGCAAATCTTCATGAGGTACATTCCATAAAATGAAGATGAAAAATGATTGTTGATAGGAAAAATAGAAAAGTGTCCATGTGGAATATCACTATCAGTGGGCTGACAAAGACCAATCTGTTCAAGCATATGCAATTGAATCCTGAAAATGATTTTTATTGGATGGGAACTTCAGCCCTATTTCAGCAAGAAGACTGCTTTGACATGCTTCATTGTTGAACTGCTCAGCGACAGGTCCTAAGGTTTTGCTTCATTCAAGTTCATCTAAAGGGTGTTTGGGTTTTTTGGTTTTAGGATCATTTATGAGATCTTTGGCTTTTTTGGTTTGCAGTCAGCTGCAGGGCCTTCAATTATCTTGCTTTCAAGCAAAGTTTCTCTAGAAATATCATCAGCTACCACTTCAAGTGCAACTTCAGTGCAATACAGCACAAATTGTTTTCCTGACTTAAATCTTGACAGAATGACAAATTCATGCTTGCTTAATTGAGATGCCGTTCTTCACTTTTTGCTTCAGACTGCAGGAAGTGATCAGAAAGTTTACAATAGGATAGTGTCTGCTGTATAGGATCTTTGGAGGCAGTTTGTAATAAAAAATCTCTTTTTTCTTTTCGTTTTTTAAAACCAGACTTGTATTTGCATTTATGGTTTCCATTTTCAGATTCCCTTCAGCGCGAGAACAGGTAACTTGGAAGTAAAGGCTGAAATAAAGTATTTTTTGTGGTGCTTGAGTTGTAAGGGCAATACTAAAAAAAAAAAAGATTTTTCTGTGCTGAATCTATCAGATATATGCAGAATTAGAGTGGGGCTGGCTGGGGAGGGTGCTGTGGGGTTGGAGAGAGGCTAGGAAAAGCAGACACATACCTCACAGTGCCCATGGCAAGAGGAGGATTTGGAGGCTATTGAAACAGATTACATTTCTCAATGGCAGCCCTTTTAGCACTGGAGCATCCCCAGTGGCTGTGATCTTTCCAGTGGGGCAGGAAACTTCTGTTACTAAATGCCACTGTGGATTGGGCATGCTCAGATGCTGTGGGATTTTGGAAAAGCATTGCAGGACAGGTAGCTGTGGATTCCCTGAGATCCCTTTAAAAATTGGGGCTGATGGCCAAGGGGGTGTTAGACATATGCAACCCATGCAATTCTATCAGCCCTGAGGCAGCGAGGAGGTCCCAACGGTACCCAGCAAGGGGTAATGAACTCAGTTGCTTGTGAGGGTGGGGCCCCGGAATCGAATGTGGCAGTGACAGAGGAATCGCTGCTGCAGCTGTTCAGGGACCCATAAACTTAAAAGTCCCCTGCAGGCTCAGGGCTGCTCAGCTACACAACGTATGTCTGGAACAGGCTGCTGCCACTCTTAGCAGCCTGCTGGCAGCTCTAGGAAGAGCAATGTGCTGGTCCTCTCTGCCTACATTTCAGTTTGTCTGGGAAGGGAGCCTCCAAAACAGTGGCTTTGCCATGAATTCTAGGGAATAGTAGGATGTCCCAATGGCAGAGCCTCTGTGGCGGTTGGAGGGCCTTCCTCCCTCTCTTTGCTGCAAATTCAAATACAAGCAGCAGAAATCAGAGATCTGATCTTCCTAGCAGTTCTGACTCTAGCTTGTGGATCCGGGTCCGGCAGGGAGCAGATGGCATGGCATGGAGCTGAGTGTGGGGAAGGTTGGGTAAGAAGGTAAGGAAAAGTGTCCAGGGGTAGGGGAATTTGAGTCTTTATGTCAGACATTTGTGGGGGACCTACAATAAAAACCTGCACCCCTCTATTTATTCTTCTGTTACTGGCCGGTGGAAGAATCATAGAATTGCAGGACTAGTAGGGACCTCACAAGGTCATCTAGTTCAGTCCCTGCAATTAAGGCAGAACCAAGAATTATCCAGACCAGTCGTTCCGACCGTGGTGGTCCGTGAGATAATGGAATAAGAATATAATCTCGTGTACCTCTTACGTATCATATTCAATGTTACCTTATTATTCTCAGTGTAATTTGCTTCACAAATATCCTTGTGTAATGTAACATTCTCTAAATTTAAATAGTGGTGCTTTCGAGTGAAATGTGAACTGACGCTCTTTGCACATTTGGCAGTTAGAAAGTGGTCTGCAAAAGCTTTCGCTGACAATGTAGTGGTCCACAGAAAGGAAAAGTTTGGGAACTGCTTCATCCTTGACAGTTGTCTGTCCAACCTGCTCTTAAAAACCTCCAGTGATAGAGATTCCACAATCTCATTAGGCAATTTATTCCCAGGGGTTAAAGTGCTGGAACGCCGTTCTGGGGCCCAAAAATTTGGCGGGCCAGCATTCCGGGGCCCAGGAAACCAGAAATCTCCCGCAGAACACATGTTCTGCTCTGCCCTGCAGGCAGGCTGCTGCTCAGCTGGGAGCTGGGCCCTGAGCATGCTCCGAAAGAGCATGTTCAGGGCGGGAGCGGCCTCCTGGCCAGCGCGACTCCGGACGTCCCTGCAGCTCTCCGGCCTGGTATTTGGGGGGGGCGGGGTGGGGGAGGGGGACTGGAGAGCTGGGATTGGGAGTGCTGGAGATCTGGGACTGGGAAGGCTGGGTGGGCTGGGGAGCCGATGGGGAACTGGGGGGGGGGTCGGGGAATGGGGACTGGGGACCGGGAGGGTTGGACTCGGGGGCCACGGAGCCAGTCAGGGGTTGGGGACCTGGAGGGTCTCAGAGCTGGGGCCAGGGAGCTGATGGGGACCGGAAGGGTCGCAGGCTGCGGAGCCAGTCGGGGGGTGGGGACTGGGAGGGTCGAGGAGCTGGGGCCGGGGCCAGGGAGCTGCCAGACAACAGGGGTCCCATGGAGTGGGAACTGGGGGTCCAAGGAATGCCCGGGCTGGACAGGACTCAGCTTTGGGTCCCTAAGAGGGACTGGAGGTGTGGGGTGGGTTCCTCTGGGGCGCTCCATGCTGGGGGGCCCGGCCCAGCCCGCCCCCTGTCCGGTCCCAGTGTGTAGCTGGGAGCTGGGCTATAAGGTGGAGAGGAGGAGTGCTGTGGCACATTTAAAGACTAACAAATGTAGTTGTTAATTTGTAAATTTGTGAGTCTTTAAGTGCCACAGGACTCTTTTTTTGTTTGGCTGATCTAGACTAACACGGCTACCCCTTTGGATCTTGAATGGAAATAATTCTAAAAGTAAATGTGTGTTTTGTTCAGGCCCATAGAAAGATGTCATAAGGCCACTCAGGCAGTGCTGTCTCTATTTCTAATAATAATTCCTCGTATGAAAAGATTTCAGTGACATGGCCCTCGGGCCAATATCCTAGTTCTCATGTGGCCCTCATGGAGATTTGAGTTTGAGACCCTTGCAGATAGTGTTATTAGGTTAGCATGCATTTAACATCTTTTATTTGGGTGGTGGTCATTCACCATCCCAGACCTTATTACTTACAGCAGTTAAATGGTGCTGATATGGGTTGTGTTTTGCACCAATGTTGTTTGTGCTCACACAATAGACCACATATTTGTGAAGATGAGACATACTTTGTGTTCTAGTGTCATTTCTCAACAAATTTCTGTTTTAATTAATGAGTAAAAGTTTAAGTAAACTTTCTTATCCTGTAATTTACTTGCACATAACTTTTGATGCAAACATTGGTCCTGTTACATTTTTTCTTGATCTGATTGAACATAGGCAGCAATGATGCTGATGGGGTAGTATTAGCTTTGCTGCAGTGTTTTACAGCAGATGGGTTCACGGAGGAATTTCTCAAAGATAATTGGATTGGTTTAGGTGTAGATGGAGCCTCTGTCTTGTTAGGCAGTAAAGCTGGTGTTTGCTGCAAAATTAAAAACACTATTTCCACTTTTGATAGATTGGCATTGTTTTAATCACTGGTTGGATTTGGCCGTGGCTGATGCTATCAAATGCTGCAGTGAAGTTAATCACTTTAAATCATTTGTGGATTCATTGTATGCTCTGTCCAGTCAGTCACGGAAGTGCTTGAGAGAGTTGGCTGACTGTGCGAGTGGTCTGGAAGTCCAGCTTAATAGGATTGGATGTGTACGTGATGTATGTTGGGTTGCCTCTAGCTGCCACACTGTACGAGCTGTTTGGCAGTCATATGCAGCCCTCCATAGCCACTTCTTGAAAAAATTAACTGATTTCTCACTAGAAGGGAAAGATAAAGCAAAATTTACTGGCATGGCAAAAAACCTAGAGAATCCAGTTTTTGTTAAAAACTTGGGACTCATGCTTGGTGCTCTGAAGGAACTTGCAGACCTGTCCTTGGTGTTGAAAAAATCTGAGGTAACATTATCTACAGCAAGTAAGTTGAAAAGGCAACAAGTTCAGGTGTTTATAGCTCGTAGAGTGTGATTCAGAGTTCTACCAAGAGGCTTAATGAGGCGATTGCTGCAGGTTCCTTTAAAGGTGTATGTATAAACATGTCTGTGAATGCTGGCAAGCAAATTGAAATTTCTAAATGTCAGTTTTACCAGGCCTTAGTGGACTGTATGAATGCTAGATTGTTGCCAAACTCAGAAAAACATCTAAGCAATGCTGTTGAAGCACTTGACTCATCACGTTTCACTACAGAGCTGTCACTGTAATTTGGTGAAAGTGGCTTAAAATTTTTGTGTTCCAAGTTTTGCATTGCATTTAATGAAGTGGATCCACATATTTGTATCCGCGCAGGGCTCTAATTGTCTGTAAGGTTTTATAAACTGATTGCTTATTTATTTGCTCCTTTATCTTTCCAAGTGCTGAAGTTAAGCTGAGTAGTCTGTAATTCCCTGGAGGGAGAAGGAGATGAGGGCCCAGACCAGCTGTGTCCCTCTCAGTATTTGCTGACCTTGCTGACTATTTAATTTGCCATAGATCTGACTCAAAAAACTCAAAATGGGAATTCCATAATGCTTAACATTCCTGTAGCATTTTGCATCTTTAAAAATGCTGGACAAACGTTAATCAAGTTAAGCAGGCTGATGGGTCTTAATTTTATTTTACAGATAAGGCACAGAGAGTTAAAATTGTTTTCTCAACTTTACCTAATTTTAAGGGAAGAATTGGTATGAGAGCCCAGAAGTTCCTGCCACTCCTATATCTGGTCAGATTTCCTCCTTGCTTTGAGTCCCACTCATACACCATACTGTCTTTCCTTCAGAGCTGTGACTTCTAAGCTCATTTGCTCCATATGTTATTTTCTTGCAGATAGGAGGCTTGCTCCATATTCAGGAGAGACCCATCTGGTCATTCTCTGATGGAATCAGAAAGCAAATAAAATGATTGCTGGACCCAGTGAGATGGCTAGTTAAGAAGGAAAAGTGATACTTTGCTTATTTCAGGATCGGGACACAATGTTGCATAGATAGCTTCAAACTGTGTCACTTTTGGGTTCTAACAAGATGATTTTTGCCTGGTTTTAGACTACACATATCATTATGAATCCTCTCAGCTAGCCAGTCCCCCTGAATATTTCTCTTACTTTTAAAATCTTTTAACGGGCATAAAGTATAATAGGTTTCCCATCCTTTGGATCATAAGTCAGATAAATACTGTCACTGTTTATACCCATTCATGCTCATTAGACCAAACTCAGATCAAAACTGGACCCAGAATTTGTCCCATAAATTGTAAGTATAAAAATGCCAGTGGAGAAAATAGCATTTAAAATAGACAAATCTTGTTTGAAGGCATAATCCAGGATTCCCACTTTTTTCATCAGTATTTATTTCTGCATACGAACCAGTCCAGGTTTTTGATGACATGGGTACAAATGGTTTTATTCTGCCTACTTCTTATGCAGATGTGCCAAATGACAGAGAGAGTCAGGCCCCCCCCCCCCCAAATACCATCCCTTTGCAAGGGTTCCATAAATACCGTGTTTCGGGGAGCACAAGAACATCTCTCTTCAAGGGGAGTAGTGCCCCAGTGTGGATGAAAAGGAGAAGGAAGGACAGAACCTTGGCTTGACCCCTGTATATCAGTCAATGCTCCAAATTTGTGGGGCAGAGTATGCAGCACCTTCCCTGTGCTGTGAGCTGTTTTGGGGGCAGATTTCCTCCATTGTTTCCCTTGGGGTGGTGCAGCACTGCATTCCCCCCAGAATGAATCTTTCACTTCCCAGAAGCCCAGTACAAAAATTTGCAGGCATAGAGGGACAGCTCTATTTAGATCTGCCAAAGCACTCGCTGTTGCTTTGATAAACAGATTATGTTTAAAATTAACTTGAAGCAAGAGCAGATGACAGCTCTGAAAATGTTGTTAAATTGAAATATGAATGGGTTATATGCTGTTGTGGAGGGGAAAAAAAGGCAGCATGCTAACAGAACAGTTTAAATAGCAGGGTTCTCCTTCATTCCTTTTTTCCCAAAGTGCTTGTGGTAAATTACTGGCTTACTGCTCAGACTCCAGCACATATTTCACCACCTCGTTTCGTAAGTCTCAATACAGCATTTAGTGGGAGGACAGCCTGTAATTATGTTGTAAGTTATCAAACAAACTGCTGATGTATAAATGGGAGGGTAGGGTTAGAGACATTGTTCTGAAAGGGAACCTTTGGATTAAACAAATGTGTACTTTTTGGAAATGGAGATGTGGAAAGGTGGGGCAGTATGTGTTTATAGGTCTGACTGAAAAAAGTGACTCTTTCCCTGAAACTCTGTACGTTAATAAAAAACAGTAAACTGTCACAACCATAAACATTGCCTTTCATTTTAAAAAAGGATACTCCTTTTAAAAATAATAACGCTTATGATTTAAAGCATCACACACATGACCAAGGAATGGTCAGATTTTCAGACACAAAACAGTTGTGCTAGCATATTAACCAGTCATGGACATGCACTACAGCTACTGCACATGCAGTCAGTTTTAGACATCTGTCTTTGAATTTCCTCCTCTAAATAGACTCAGACTTTAAGGCCAGAAGGGACCATCATGATCACCTAGTCTGACTTCCTACACATTGCAAGCCGCAGAACCTCACCCATCCAGTCCTGTAGTACACTCATAGTTTCTGGATGAGTTACTGAAGTCCTCAAATCTTTATTTAAAGATTTCAAGTTACAGAGAATCCATTTACTCTGGTTCAGACCAGCAAATGACCCTTGCCACATGCTGCAGAGGAAGCTGAAACCTGCCCCAAGTTCTCTGACAATCTGACCCAGCTGAAAATTTGTATGGTAACTCAGAATATGGCAGTCAATGAGACCTTGAACACCTGGGCAAAACCCATCAACCAGACACCTAAGGAAAGAAATTTCTGTAGTAACTCAGAGCCCTCTCCATCTGGTGTGCCATCCCTGGCCATTGGAGAAAAGTGCTAATAGCACTAGCAGATGGCCCATATGCCACTGTAGGCAATCTCATCATCCCATCCCATCCATAAATTTATCAAGCTCAGTCTTAAAACAAGTAAGATTTTCTTTAGAAGGCTGTTCCAGAACTTTACTTCTTTGATGGCTAGAAACCTTTGTCTAATTTCAAGCCTAAACTTTTTGATGACCAGTTCACAGTGCTTTTTTTCTAAAAAAAAAAAAAAGGTGCCAGTACGCTGGCAGGAGGGGGGCATGTCAGGATCCTCCACCACTGACAGCCCCATGCAGCCTTCCCAGGCCCTGCCTTTTCCCCCCTCTGTTTCCGGGCCTCTTTCCCACTCCTCTTGGCCCCCCCTCTGCCCACCTGACGG
>ML685787.1:441707-537956 GCA_007922175.1 Pelusios castaneus
TATCTATCTATCTATCTATCTATCTATCTATCTATCTATCTATCTATTAGGTGTCAGTACTCCTTTCCCCTTCTGACCCTGCCCCCCACTCTGGGCAGGGGGACTGGCAATTAAGGGGATGGTACGACTTACCTGTGAGTACTATCACAATAAAAGCAGTGATGCTACTCCACCACCTTTACCTTTATTTCTGTCTTTCCTGAGATACACATACTCTTCAATACCTGTACTCCAGTCATGTCTACTATTCCACCATGTTTCCACTATCCGTATAACATCTAGCTTCATTTTCTGCACCAGTAGTTCTAATTCCTCCATTCTGTTGCCTGGGCTTCTCACACTGGTATATAGAACTCCTACTTGATTTTGCTTGGCTTCACCCCCAGATTCCTTCCTCGATTAGGTATAGTTCTTTTACTTCCTTCCTGAGTGTTACTGTCAGTAGTATTAGCACTATCTTTCCTATTGTTGTCAAATTCCAAAGGGGTAGCCGTGTTAGTCTATTGTAGAAAGACAACAGAGTCCTGTGGCACTTAGTCTTTAAAAGTGCCACAGGACTCTGTTGTCTTTCCTATTGTTGTTCTTCATGCTCCCATTTGTTTTCCTTTCCCCATTGCTGTAAACTCATTTACTTTCTTGCTCTTTCAATATTAGAATCAGGCATGGAGATTACATGAATTCTTAACTGTTTTCCCCAAATTCCTAATTTAAAGGACTTTTAATCAGTTGTGCCAGCCTGCATCCCAGAATTCCCTTCCTACACGAGTGGAGTCCGTCCCATGAGAAATGGGGATTGGTAAACTGATTAAACAGAAAACTGAGCTTAGCCTTTGCTAAAAGCTTAAAATGTACCTAAACCAAATCCTTTTGCAGGCTAGATGGAGTTTGTATTGTATTTCTTTGCTTTTTGACCATATCCTTTTTCCAACCAGGACTAGAAACAGAAATGCTGAAATACCATGAAAAAGGCATAGTTGTATTTATATCTGTATAAATGCAATAGTATTTCCAGCCCAACCCAAAGCAGGAAATTCCAAGTATCTCATCTTCCACTCCACTTTTACAGACCCAAGAGGTCTGGGTCATTAATACATTTTCAGGTAAACATCTAGGCATTTGGGGGGCTTATCTGAATGGAAGTGAACCTCTTCCATGCCTTTCAAAGTTCACCCATCCATAATGCTGCACCAGTAAATCTGGATGTGGCGCTGATATTGATATACTGAGCATGCTCTTTAGGCAGCTAGAATAAATGTTGTTTCAGCATTAAGTTTGAGAGAAGACGGTTGAATTGTATTTGCCAAAATATAGAACTAGACAAATTTGGACTTTTCTGTTTTTACAAAACAAATTCAAACCAGTCCCATTCTTTTAAATGTCTTTCTTATTGAGAAATATTCAGTGATTACGACCAGTGAACAACTTGGAGATTGTGGGTTATTTGTCAGTTATCCAACACTGACATTTGGTATTGATGCTGACCACTCAATTCACTAATGGTTGATTGGATGCATTTGTGAGAGTTTATACATATTTGAAAGGCAAGGGAGGAAGAAGAGAACAGCAAGAGAAGAATTGTAAAGAAGTAGCTTGGTATCAACAGAACTGAAGTAGAGAACAAAGAATGAGTGGGAGCAAGGAGGAGGGAACCAGAAAAATTAGAGTGCCCTACACCTGTTGTAATTCACATAACCTTAGTGGGGAGACTGCTTAAAGACCTGAGGAGGTAGAAAATGGAGACAGGGAGCCTGTTTGGAACTCTCACTAGACGTATTTTTGGTATTTGCTTTCTGTTGCAGTTTGACCTTTTGTCTGAATGTGTCAGCTTTCCTGCTGGGGAACGAGCATCCCGGGTGTGTGTGCTTCAGAAGGCATGGATATTTCATGCTGATCAGGCACTTAATACATTGTATAATACTTAAGGCATGCAAATTGTCATTACAGCCATCTGTAATTTTCTACAAAGGTTAATGTCTTTCAAAGGAATTTCTTTTTCTGGTGAACAACTGTATAGCACTTTCATTACTGCACTAGCACCAAACTTGCTTTTAAAGGATACATATGATCCAAGAGGAAGCACATTAGTATTCTCTTCCTTTTCATAATTATAAACAAGGATTAACTGAGTCCAGTTAAGCATAGCTTTCAGAACATGAATATATTCATTGTTTAGAAAACCAAGTACTTAGAGCCAACCCACAACAAAAATGAATTATACTTCATTATAGTCCCCTTTATCCAAAACCTTATTACCAAAGGTCTGCATTAGCAACTCCTTGTTCAATCTGCAGCATATATGTCATACTGGGAACAAGGAGGGAATTTGGATAATGTGGAGGTTCATATAGTAGAGCAGAGAACCCCACCCCATGCCCCCGACACCATGACTGTGAGGACGAGGAGCCCTTGGTCAAGGGGGAGACAACCCAGCTACTGAATAGCTCCTGCAGCAGCGCAGGGAACCCACTGCAGACCCACAGCTATGGGAGTAAATGAGCAGGGCCATGACACCGGTCCCTGTGAGTGTAAGGTGGTGGTGGTGGAGGGAGTCTCTAGTTCTGGCAGGGAAGACTGAGATGCCCAGCCTTGAGGGAGACCACCCCGCTGTTAGTGGCTGCTGCCCCCTTGATTATCCAAACTCCCAGTTTTCTAAATAAAATCTGTGTCCCACATGCTGTTTGGCTAATTGGGAATATACTGCACGGCTCTGAGTAATATGTGGATTGACTGAAAATCAACCATATGAAAGGTCTCCTTCTCACCTGAGTTCTAGTGATCATGTTCAAGAGATCAAACCATATCCTATACATGCTAATGTCAGTTCTATTAATAATCACACATGCTTGCTTCATTATCCTAAGTTTTTACTCCCTTAGGGCAGGTCTACACTGTCTGCTTTTTTCAGCGGCAGTCGAACAGACATATGCAAATTTATTTAAAATAACTTGCATATCCAATGGTTAAAGTAAATGGGAACGCCAGAGAAGCCATTCCCAGTCCCCACAAATTTCATAAATTTCATTCCTATGGATTTCTGTGGGAAGGGGGACCAGAGATTAGGAAGATTCCGCAGCCCAATCTGTGTCCCATCAAATTATACTTTAACCACTGTATATCTGTGTTCGACTTCCTTACTCCAGGCACATCCACTGTTCTAAGTCGAAGGGAAGGGCCTCCTTTCGACTCAGTGCTAGTCCAGTTGCCAGGTGGTGTTCAGAGATCAACTTCCTGATCTGCTGAGCAGGTCTTCATGGACCCAAGCTGTCAATCAGGAAGTTTCAACTGACGGCGGCGAATTTGCCGCCATCAGTGTCTCCCTCAGCTATTGGAGAGAGAGCTGGATTCTATTCTATCACAAGTGACACCAGATCTGTTTGATCACATTCTGATTGTGCACTCTTTATTAGTGGCTATTCATGAGCAAGATAGTATCTGGTATGTCTTTCATATCCAAGGCTGGGTCTGCAGGGCTGAGAGTCAGTGTGAAATACTTACCCCTTTGTATTAATAAACTCAGCAGGTTCATAGAATTATAGAAACTGGAAGGAACCATGAGAGGTCATCGAGTCCAGTCCCCTGTACTCATGGCAGGACCAAGTACCATCTTAAGGCATCCCTTTTATCCCTTTGATCATGAAGTAAGGTGGGCGAAGAAACAATGCCATCTTTACAGTCACTTTTCAGAGTAGAATCATACTTCGAGTCTGAAAGTAGGCCATAATTTAAAACCTGGACACTTTACAATGAACATAGAAAATTAATAGTCTGTCCTCACTTTTCAGCAAAGAATTATTAGCAGAACCCTACGTTACTAAGTTTCTAATATTTTTAAATAACATGTACATTCCATTTATAAGTTTCCCATCTTCAAAGCGACTAACGAAGTGGGGTTTTCTCCCACGAAAGCTCATGCGATAAATAAATGTGTTAGTCTTTAAAAGTGCCACAGGACTCTGTTGTTTTTCTACAATAGACTAACATAGCTACCCCTTTGAAACTTGATTACATTTATAAACATCCTAGTATTATAAAGAATTAAAACTGACCTTCAGTTGAAAAGCAAGTGAACATGAACACCCTGTGATGTATTAACTTTGCTTAACAGTATGTTTGTTCATGTAGGTCTCAAATAGACCTATTGAAGTTAATGGAAAAGCTCTCATTGGTATCAATAGGCATGAATTGACCCCCCATGGGACCTGATTCTGTGCTGCTGACGTAAATGGAAAGACTTTTTGTGATTTTAATAGGCATTGGATTGGCTCCTTATTAACTGAGGGCTAGATGGTGATACTTAGCACAGCCCTGAATAAGGGGTGGCATGTAAGTCCTGTTGTATATGAAAATGCATTAGAAAACTGGCACATCTTTAGAAACACTGGTATATATTGTTATTTATTATCTGCATCATGGTAGCACAGGGAAGTCACAAGTGAGACCAGGTTTCTATTATATTAGATGCTGTACACACACACAGTGAGAAATATTCCTTTTCCTAATTAGTTCTTTGATAAAATAAGAGATGGTAGAACATCTTTTTGCTCTTTTATATTTAAAGAGCAGATATAAAGTGAGTTATACTCACTATATGTTTTGATGGTAGACATCTTTTCAGGCACTGTCTTCCTAAAAAAAACAAAACCTGGAAATATCCATGTTTTAGGATATGATTTAACAGAAGTCTTTTCATTAATTTCAGGGGCAGCAGGGCCAAATCTGAGAGATTTGCAACGGGTTAAAGTACAACCACATCTTTGCACAAATACCATGAAAAAGGCCATTCTCATAGTATTGTTCTAAAACCTCCCTATTCACCTAGGCTTTGGTGGAGTGAGGGGCACAATGAAGAAGGTTAGAAACTGCAGTTCAATCCAGCCATTGAAGTGAGAGACTGATTTTTATTGTAAAGCATACACTGTTCTGTGAAAAATCCAGTGGATCAGACTATCTTCTGCTGCACAGGGCTGGAAACATCCATAACATTTATTCTATTTAACACATACTTACAGCTACCTTGTCATTGAGGGCAAATAGATAGTTTACAGCCCATGAGTCCACAAGTGAGGCAACTGGGTGACATTAATACCTATAACTATTTTTCCAGTAGCTAAAAGGACATTTAGCATATGGCCCACTTATAGGACGAGCATCCAGCAGTCAGATTGAGATCGCATACTTTAACAACCCCCATGAGAAAGAGATCAATAACATCCACATGCAATTACAACCACTAGTAGAGAGACACAGCTCCATTACCTCCTGGTATAATTAGAAACAACAACTCCAGGGTCATATCATACAGAACCCCAGGGGGAAAAGAAAGAGTAAAAGGTGTTACTAGCTGAATGAGTAGTGGAGAAGCGATATAATTATATTTCTACTAGTACAGCATTAACTGCCTCAACTGCTGCTATATTCAATGCTATGGCCGCAGAAAGCAAGGAGGAGAAATAGAGAAGGTTCAGCTGTGGACATACTTTGTAATCAACATCTAGTCATTAGCAACATGTTTTTCTGGAAGAGATGGTGATAACAGACTGTAGAAATAATAAATGAAGGCTCTGCTTCTGTTGGCAAGGAGAAGTTCTAATTCCACCTCAGAGTTCTGGAGGCACGGTCTTCTGGAAATTGAAAAGCTGCTAGTGGTGCACCAAATAAGCATTTTTTAAAAGCTAAAAGTATTTGGGGGGGGGGGGGGGGGAAAGATGTCGGTCACTGGGAGGACTGGGCAGCTGCTCAACAAAGAGCAACAAGAAATATGCTGATCAGCATTTGAGAAAAGTTTGTGAAGAATGAAGTCGCATTTGGTTTTCAAAAAAAGTTCATTTTGCTATTTTTCTTTTTGGGGATGTCTGTGCTTTGTCCATAGCTTAGAGCAAAAGAAAAATATTTAAAAAGTTTTCCCCTGATGCTGGAGTTACAGCTCATTGAAATGCTAATATTTATCTAATACAATATATTTCCTGTTACAGCTAGCACTGTAGTAGCTGACACTCTGATCTAGTTTACCTGTGTTTCAGACATACAATATCCATGAAGATGGCTTCTACACTGAAGTAATTCCATATAAATTTCCTCTGGAGTCTATGGGAGCTTTGCAATTCCTCTTGTATCTCTGAAGTCAGTGGGAGATCTTCTGTTGACTTCATGAAGGAAAATCAGGTTATTTGTGTGCTAGAAGATTACAGACTCTGGCCCAAAGCAGTTACCCTGATAATATTGTAGACCTTTTCTAACCCTGATAATATTGTAGAATTTGAAGTTTCCAAGAGAATCCAAAGGGAGCAAAGCAGCACTTCATTCTTCTTTCCTTCTTTTTTTTTCCTCATTGCAGACCATATTTATTTTGTTCTTTGTTTTTCTAGCATCTGACAAAGTGGGATTTTCTCCCACAAAAGCTCGTGATAAATAAATTTGTTAGTCTTTAAAAGTTCCACCAAACTCTTTATTTGTTTAGATAAAGGGAGAGATTCAGGTCAAATGAATGTTTTTATTGGAGGATCAGTCAATGGTTTGCTTCCTGGGCATTGAAGCCTATGCCCTTATTCTCTAAGTCTTTGCATTCAGATATAAATTTTTTTGAATAATTCACAGTGAGTAATTTAGCCAACTAATTTAGATTTGACCCCTCTTTCTGCTTGCAGAACATTCACTACTATCCTTAAAAACCTTAAATCTCTTTAATATTCCAAAGTATTCCATTTTTTGAGAGTCTACTTTTTGAAAAAAGTTCTTTAAACTATGAACAGTTCTCTGAAGTTCTAGAGGGGCAGCTGTGTTAGTTTAGGTCAGTAAAAAAAGCAAGGAGTCCTGTGGCACTTTTGAAGACTAACAAATGTATTTATCACATGAACTTTCATGGGCGGGATCCCACTTCATCATGCATCTGTGTCTGCCCATGAAAACTCATGCAATAAATACATTTGTTAGTCTTTAAAAATGCCATAATTCTCTGAATGAACTTGATTCTGGATTTGTGCTGGTTAGTGATTGAACAGATCGATCACATGGTATAGTTTCTATTCCATGTTAGAATGAGGATGTAAGTATGAGTACACATGAAGCATTTTGTTTCCACAAATACACATTTGACTTTGAAATTTGTTTTCAACAGAAATTCTTGCCCATTTCGCAAAATCAATAGAAAGCAAACCAGAAAGGGTCACAAATAGGGCAGGAAAATACTCATTTAAAAAATTCAAAAGAATATTCATAATATTTTGTATAATATACACCCCCCCTCTATTGTGGGGGGGTGTATATTCTGGTATAAACAAGGCAAATTTTTAATTTTCAAATTTTCAAAAATGTGAAGGCGCACAGAATCTACAATTATAGTACATTAGTAAACAATTTGTAAACAATTATAGTACATGTAAAGTGGATAATTACCCTTCAAGAAGGCAGATTGTGCAGCATGCGGAATTAGCCAGCATTAGTGAGTTCCAACTGTTTTGCTTAAGAGCAAATGGAGGTACAAGCATATGAGTGCATTTTTGTAAGTACAAGAGAGACTCCACTTTTTTAAAAACTTGATCTACTCTATTTGACTAGTCGTCCTCAGCTGTTAGATCGCTTGTGGGATTTTCAATGGAATTTGTGTTCCTAGCTCAGAAAATTCTTTTGAAAATTCTACCATATACATTTTGAATGTGATCTCCTCCATGGCAATGGAATGTGTGTAAGGTCTGAATCTGGAAGATGCTGAGGACCATCAGACCCCTTGGAGTTCATGTACTGCTCAGCATCTCTTCTGAGGTGATTATTAGCACCTTGTAGCATCAGTCCCTTGTTGTGTGAAAGGCAATCGGTAATTTTAAAGAAAGAGAGAGGTGCATTTCAAAATCCAAGGCATTTTAGCTTTTGTAAGTATTTTTAATGTGTCTCAGTCTTCCAGAGCCTGGGTCATTGCAGGCAAAATGTCACCCTTAGCAATCTTTTGAGATACTTTACTGTGCCAAATTCTGGCATATCAGTATTATGGTATATCAGAATTGTTTTTCCCACCCTTAGTGAATTGCTTGGTGGTAGATCTTATGGATATGGAGAGACCATAAGATTGCTAGTGAAAAATTGCAAAGAGAATAGAAAGAGTTAGTGTCACCTCTGAGTCTCACTAACCTTTTTAGCACAACAATATATTAATAAAAGTTTAGTTTCTGCTTTGGTAATAGTCTTTTCCATAGTAATAAAACATTAGAATCCCAGTGCTTAACATACTCAATGACATAGTTTGTAGTGTTACAAAGTGTAGTGGAAGTATAGAATTACATGCAAAATAATATCAGTGCAATGTCTTAAATAAGCAGGTATATGCTCAAAAGAATCAGGAAATTCAAGGTCATGATTCCCACAGCAACATTAACTTGACACCTTTTTCATACAGAGAATTTTCTAATACTTCATTTGGTGATTATTTTTAAGCCAGTATGCATTGAGGATATTTTAAATACTATGGGAACCGTAACTTTGAATGTCCTGTTATTGGGACATATAAATTGTCAACCATAGTGCTGTATTAACATTTATATTCTTTTAAGTGTAATTTTCATGGTTTAAAAGCATAAATACAAAAGGAAAAGAAGAGAAATGATGTCATTTAAAAGATATTTCCAATGAAAACCACTGATTAGTGGCATGTGTTCTCACAGATTTGCAAATTCACTATCTAATCAGTATTTTAAATACACTGTGTTTCTTGTGCTGTGTGAATGCTGGTAGGGCTCAATCCTAGAGGTTCTGAAAACCAATCCAATTGTCTTCACTGTGAGCTGTAGATACGCTCAGTACTTCTCAAGATCATGCCTTGTTATACATTTAGGGCTCAATCAGATATCTAGTGAATCTTTCAATGAACCTCAAAGTGCTGGATCAGAAACTTAAGCTTGATTCAGCAAAGTATTTAAGAACATAAGAATGGCCAAATTGGGTCAGATCAATGGTTCATCTAGCCCAGTATCCTGTCTCCTGACAGTGGCCATTGCAAGGTGCTTCAGAGGGAATGAATAGAACAGTAGCCATCAAGTGATCCATCCCCTGTCACCCATTCAAGCGATTCATTCTCTCTTGCCCCCTCATTTATGCATGAGAAGTCTTACCAACTTCACTGGAACTGGTCATGCAGTTAAGTTATGTATGTATTTAAGAGTTGTGCTGGCTTGGGTACTTAAATCGGTAGGAAAATGAAACTCTTTTCAGGAGGAACCATCTTTTTGTTCTGTGTTTGCACAGCATCTAGCACAATGGGATCCTGGTTCATGACCATGAGTCCTAGACCTAGTCACTATGGTAACATAGTTAAATAATTAAATAAAATGAATTGTGGGCCAGATCCTGCAATTAGGGTGATCAGCTAGCAAGAGTGAAAAATTAGGATGGGGGTGGGTGGGAGTAATAGGTGCCTATATTAGAAAAAGCCCCGATATCGGGATTGTCCCTATAAAATTGGGGCATCTGGTCACCTTACCTACAATGTACTAAGCAACCTAAATTACTGCTGAATGTAGAGTTTAGGCCCTATATTTCCCTATATCTTGTCTACCTGGGAACAGTCAGAAAAATTAATCCAAATTAATTTTCAAAGTGGATTAGTTAAACTACATTAAACTTGTAGGGTACACTCTTTATTTAGAATTAAAGTGGCCTTAGTTTAATTCACTTTGTGAATACCAAATTTGTGAATTAAGCTAGGCCAAGGCTCTTGCCAGGCTACTTTAATTCTGAATAAGAACATCCACACAAGGGTTTAATGCAGTTTAACTACTCCACTTTAAATTCACAACTTTAGTTAATTTGACTTAATTTTCTTGACTGTTCCCAGGTATCTACCCTAAATGTGGCAAAATATACATTCCTTCCTGATGACTAAACATATGTAAAATTTGCAGTTGGCAAATAAAATCTTTCAGGAGTCAGCAATATGCAAAACTACCTGAACGTTTTCTTTAAAATTCAAAGAACATCTTTTGAAAGGAAAATTTTAGTAGTTAAATTTTATTGTAAATTCTTCACCAAAAAAATAGTAAACTTTGGACTAAGAACATATATGAAAATTTTTGGCCTACATGATAAAATCTTTCAGAATAGTATAAGCACCTGAAAATAGACTTTAAAGGAAAGCGCATCTCCTCTTATACCATAGCTTCCCCATCGCAATAAAAGGAACCCAGTACCAATTTGATCACTGCAATATTATACATTTTTTCACACCGAAATAAGCCTTTTCTGGCTTGGCTCTTTGAACAAAGAACCTTGGATTTTGGCAACCTTCCCTTTAATGAAGACAGTTTTGGAAATGATATGATTTCACGGTGCAAGACAACATGGAACCATGAATCTGCCAGCCAAAGTCAAAGAGACAGCAGTGCATCATTCCCTTTATGGATTAAGCAGTATTGCACCCAGCTCTTGCTGACCAAGTACCAATCAGAATCAGATACTAACTTCTATATGGTAGGGAATTGCAGTGGCAGAAGACAGCTGGATCATCCAGATATTGCACTTCAATGAGCTGGCTTTTCTTTTTCTCACATGTAGCTAAGGCATTTCTAACAATGACACACAAATGATGCAAAATAAAAAGTACAGTATACCTACTATGCCACACAACCAGGAGAAAATAATGCAGCCTTATTCTCGTGGCAAAATTAAAACAACATAAACAATGAAAATTGAGGAATTGCATCAATGCTCTGTTACTACAATGAAGTGATGCAAACTTAGCAGTCTACATTCCACTCTATACTAGAATGAAGAGCAAAGACCTCTTTTATGCCTCTAATATTTTGCACTCTCTCAGATGTCACTGATTGCTAGCTGACCTAATTTTATAGCACCACTGGTGACAATCTATTCAGAAATTGACATAATTATTGTGCTCTCCCCCTTGTAAATTAAAACATGCGTAAATCGTTTCTATTTAAAAAAGGAAATGTTTATAGTTTGCAAAAATGTTTTCTACCAGTGCTTGCAGTATTGTTTTTGGAAGTGATATTGTTTGGCATTTCTGAAATCTGCTCTTGAGAAACACAAGTAGTTAGTGGAATAATATCATTTATTCGTAATATCAGCTTCATAAATATACTGTGGGCCCTAAAGACAGAATTAACGGTTGATTAATATGCTTTGTGTGCCTTTCATATCACATTTGCAATTAGGATCATATTAGCAGATTCCTTAGGAAATTCTTGTAGTTAACTGAAAAGAGCCTATGCTTCTGGTAGAGGAAATAATGTACTAACTGTGAGAATTTTCTCGGAATACACTCTCCTGTTTTAAGTGATCACACTGGCATCAAGTTGTTGAATGTTTTAGGCAGGAAGGTCACAGTCTACCCTGAAAATATATTTCTTAGATAGCTTCCCTCACCCATATAATTATTTTGAGGAAAAAATGGCTTTTCAATAAACTGGACATTTTGCAGAAAATTTTGATTTTCATCAAAGAATTTTTGTCTTTTGTATTTTTGGGTTTATCAATGAAAATCTAAAAAAAATTAGAGAAAACTCAGGACAAATGGAAACAATTTTTATTCTTTTGCTGATGACCACCAGTGTTTCCTATACATGCTGGCTTTACACTAGTTATTACACTTCCTCTCCATTTTGGTCGTTTGCTTATTTGACTAATATCTCTTTATGCAATCATATTTATTCAGTCGCTACAAAAATAAAATGGTCACCTATTCAAAGCTCTAGGTACCATAGCCATAAATAACAGAATGAAATCAAAGAGCCACCAGACCACAAAAGTTCTCTGGTCAATCCCACATCTATCTTCTACTGCTGTTACTATGTTTCACCAGCAATTAGTGAAGCAGCAGACAAGCCAAATTCTGGTCAACAGAATTTTTAAAAAATATGCTGAGAAGCCAGTGTTACATGATAAGACTCTACTTTTTCTTGGTCTAGATTAGAAGTCACCTCATCTTGCATTCCTGAGTCTGGTTCCTCACCAGTCTCCTGCAACATGACCCCCCTTTGTCCAGTACTGCTTAGCAGATTACATAACTCCCACAAAAATCCACCTTTACAGCAGCCTTCACAAAATGATGTGAATTGCATTGTGACCTGAAGTTCACAAACTAGTGTGAAGGGAACTTGTTCCAGAGCTAAGTGGAGAAAGATAGCTGTACTGCCAATCACCTCATTTTAAAACTTAGGGGTTCCAACATGACTACCACTAGTATATGGCATGAGTAGAGCAGAAACTCTTAAGAAAATTGTCCAATGTTATTAAGTGACAGCTTTAAAGGTTAAAACCAATAACTTACAGGTATTATACTGCCTTTAAATATAATCATGTACAGACGTTCCCCTAAAACTTTCATCTGAAGTTATCTTGCCAGGTATTGTAGGCATGTCAGTAAAGTTCCTGGAAAACTAGACTGAAATACATAGCACTTGAAAGGGTCCTTGCTGATATAGTGCTTTTCAAAGAGTTGGCTTAGGTTTTTAATGGAAAACAAACCCAATATATATCTGAATGTCAAGCAAGAGATCTTTGAGAATGGAGAGAGAGAGAGCACAAAATGTTCTCTATCAAATTTTGGTACTAGTTCTTTCACTTTCCAGGATAACTGAGATTGATTGACACATTCTGATGTTTATTGTAAGAAGATGTCGGAAAAGGCTTTTTTTCCCTATGAAGTTTTGCACATTTCAAAATTATATAAGAGGTTATTGTTTAGATTTGGTAAGTGAAATTCTGACAGTCTGTCAAAGTCAATGGGAGCTTTGCCATTGACTTCAATGGAACTACAATTTCAGGTCTGGCAGACTTGAGGATACAATGCAATGTGTATTCATTTGCTTTGGGGTTTGGTTAATTTTTGACCAGTTCTTTTATTTATCCAATGACTTGGCTCCAGTGGTGTTTTTCCCATGTACATTTTGGCTATGTATACACTTGGAACAGGAAGTGTGATTCCCAGCTTGCATAGACATACCTGTGCTAGGTCTCCTCCAGTTAATGTGCTAAAAGTAGCCATGTAGCAGCCCATGCTACCCTATTTATTTCTATACCCCTAATAATTTTTGTTGTTCTTCTATGTACCTTTTCCTATTTTGATATATCTTTTTTTGAGATGTCAAAGACTCTCTGAAATAAAAATAAAAAAAAAGGAGTCCTGTGGCACTTTAAAAAACTAACAAATTTAGTTTTTGCATGAGCTTTCATGGATAAAGTCCCACTTTGTCAGATGCCAGAAAATAGAAAAAAACTTACAGTAAGGGAGGGAAAGATAAATCCTGTGATTATATTTCACTGTATCAGGTCAGATTGCTTCAGCAAATCAAACAAGTTGTATAGATTCAAACACTGTGAAACAACATATCAGAAAGTGGTGAGGTTCACTGTAATGAAAAACAAAGTAGTAGTCCTGTGGCACTTTTACAGACTCATGTTTGTACTAAGAAAACCAGTTCATGTCCCTATTCAACCCCAAAATGATGGTGTCAAATTTGCATATTAATTTTAAACGGGTGGTTTGTCTTTGAAGCTTTGATTTAGAATTATCCTGTTTAAGAATTGTGTCAGATATGTCCTTCACAGAATGACCGGGGAGATTGAAGTGATCTCCTATTGGTTTTTGAATGTTGCCATTTCTGATGTCAGACTTGTGTCCATTTATTCTTTTGCACAGAGACAGTCCAGTTTGTCCGATATATAAGATGGAGGGGCATTGTAAGACAAGGAACACATGATGGTCAGATTGGTGGATGAGCAGGTGCATGAGCCCCTGATGGAGTAGCTAGTTTGATTAAGTCCTATGATGGTGTCATTAGTGTTGATATGTGGGCTGAGTTGGCAATGTGGTTTGTTGCAGGGATGTTAATGTTGTATGGTCTGTAGTTGCTGGTATCTGTTTAAGGTTGGGGGGGGTCTGTCTGTAAGTGAGGAGAGGTCTGTCTCCTGAGGCATGTGAGAATGAGAGATCATCTTGTAGGATAAGCTATGGATCCTTGATCTTGTTGCAGAGATTTGAGTTGGGGGCTGTAGGTGATGACCAGTGGCACCCTGTTGTTTTCCTTCTTGGGCTTGTCCTGTAGAAGTTGACTTCTGCATACCCCTCTGGCTCTGTCAATCTGTTTCTTCACTTCCCCAGGTGGGTATTGTAGTTTTAAGAATGCTTAATAGAGATTCTCAAGGTGTCTGTCTCTGAGGGATTGTAGCAAATATGGGTTGTATCTTAGGGCTTGGCTGTAGACAATGGATCATATGGTGTGTTTTGAATGAAAGCTCGAGGGACGTAGATAATTATAGTGGTCAGTAGGTTTCCAGTATAGGGTGGTGTTTATGTGCCCATCACTTATTTGTACTGTAGTGTTCAGAAAGTGGATCTCCCATGTGGAGTGGTCTAGGCAGAATTTGATCATCGGGTGGTAATAGTTGAAATCTCAGTGGAATTCGTCAAGGGCCTCCTTTTTGTGGGTCCAGATGATGAGGATATTATCAATATAGCATAACTAGAGGAGAGGTACTTGTGGACAAGAGCTGAGGAAGCGTTCTTCTAAGTCAGCCATAAAAATGTTGTCATATTTTGGGGCAATGCAGGTACCCATAGCAGTGCCATCTTTCTGATATGTTGTTCCACACTGTTTGAATCTATAAAACGTGTTTTATTTGCTGAAGTAATCTGACCTGATACAGTGAAATATAATCACAGGATTTATCTTTCCCTCCCATACTGTAAGTTTTTTCCATTTTCTGTCATTTGATGAAGTGGGACTTCACCTACAAAAGCTCATACAAAAAATAAATATGTTAGTCTTTAAAAGTGCCATAGGACTCCTTGCTTATTTTGCTGAACTAGGCTAACATGGCTACCCCTTTTGAAATTCCAGCTACACTATACCCACTCCTTCTCTTTATTGACCTCCTTAAAGAATTTTAATAGATTGATGAGGCATGATTTCCCTTTACCAAAGCCATATTAACTCTTCCCCAACATAGTGTGTTCATTTATGTGTACTTTCAACCAATTTGTTGGTTTCTGAAGTTAGGTTTACTCATCTATAATTGCCGGGATCACCTCTAGAGCCTTTTTAAAAAAATCGATGTTGCATTTAGTATCCACCAGCCATCTAGTATAGAGGTTGATTTAAGCACTAGGTTACATACCACAGTTAGTAGTTCTGCAATTTCATGTTTGAGTTTTTTCTTCTTAAGTGAATACCATCTGGTCCTGGTGACTTATTACTGTTCAATTTATCAATTTGTTCCAAAATTTGTTCTGTGTAATTTATCAATTTGTTCTTCTGAGCATCTAAACATTTAACCTCAAATGAGATTATATTTAGGTGTCTATCTAATATAGCATGATAGCATTTATGCCCTTTCTCAGTATCCTACCTTTATTCTCTTAATTTGGCTTTACAGAATGTTGCATCCCTTATGAAATAAATAGTAAATATCATACCTCTTGATGATTGAATAGATTCATCAGTTATTTTAGACAGTTAGTTGGCATACCCAGATCATACAGAGTTCAAAAGCAGTATGCTTATCTAGCTTTTCTTTACCTAATTAGCCATTTTGTTGGGGATGATGTAGATGTGAAGCTAAATTTTTATTTTTCAATGTGCATTCAGGATCCTTTATGAATTTTAACAGGGATGCCTCCTGGTTTTAAGTTGAAAGAGGTAGTGGATGATATTTTTTAATCAAAACTCTTTTTGGGTGAAAAATACAGATTTGGGTCAACTGAAACATTTTGTAAATTGGTGTTGATTTACTTTAATTGTTTCACTACAAAACAGAGCAAACAAACAAAATTTAAAGAAAAATTGAATGGTTTGCTGTAGACATTTTCAAAACAAGATATTTCTGTTTTTAAGTTCAGGATGACTTTTTGTTTTGAAATTTCCTTCAATTTAATAAATAACCCCTCTCCCCAAAATAAAGAGCTCAAGACTGAAACCAAATGTTTCATTCCAGGTCAAATAAAATGTTTAGCTCAACCCAAAATGATTTTTCCCTAGCTTTTTGATTCACCACATTTAAAAGAAAATTTGGGAAGGAGTTGACTGCAAATGAATTTTTATTTTATTTTTATAATGTTTTGGAATTGAAAACAGACTGAAAAATTAGGTATTTGCAGAGCTCTGATCAGGATCCAGAACGATTTAGCATTCATACGTATTTGGTACGCAGATTTTACCTGTTACTTAACTTTCTTTATTGAAAGTAAATTTATCTATCATATGTATCTATAGGGTGCCATAGCATTGCAGCTTGTCCTGGATTTTTTTGCACCTTTTCTAAGAGATGGAGACTACAGTAATTACATTGATATAACTGTTTTTAAGCCAAGAATTTATACCTGCTTCAGTGTTTCTTTCTTTCTTAATTTTGTTTTTAAAACAAGATTTTAACATTTAGTAAGTTAACATATATTACAACTTCAATTAAACATTAAGCTATGTCTACTCTGGCAAGTTAGTTCGAATTAAGGAGGCTTAATTCTAACTAACTAAAGCCCTGGCTACACTAGGCTTTAGTTAGTTTGAATTAAGGGCTTCCTTAATTCGAACTAATAAGTTCGAATAGGGCTTTAGAAGTAAGGCTTTAATTTGAACTAACTAGTTCGAATTAGCCAATGTGGCCATGTTAATTCAAACTAATTTCTTAGTTAATTTCTGAGTTAATTTCTTAGTTAATTTCTTAGTTAATTTCTGAGTTAATTTGAATTAACTAAAATTAGTTTGAATTAGTTAGTTCAAACTAACTAATTCGAACTAATTTTAGCAAGTGTAGATATAGCCTAAGAACCTGATCCAAAGACCACTGAAATCAATCGGAATCCATCTGTGGACTTTAAGGGGTTTTGGATCAGAGCCTAAGGGTCAATCTGGATACCAGTGATCAGCTGAAATTACTGGATCAAATGCTAAGCAGATTTTGTGTGTGTGTGTGTGCGCGCGTGTGCGTGCATGTGGGCAGGGGTATGGTCTCACTTAGTATAGGCTGCTTCTGCTTATTGGCTTAAGTAGCTCTTTATTCTCAATATGCACCAGCAGAGGCAGACTTGCTTGTAGCTTGACCCCAATTGTATCCTGAAAGCTTCTCCCACATTTTCCCTCAACGCATTCCTATGCTAGGGGCTGTGAGAAGCATGGCCTCCTGCCCTTCCACAGGCTGGGAAAGCTCTTATGCCAAAGTTATCTTCAGGAGGTTGTTTCTAAGCGGTTCAAGGACTAGTGTACAGGAACAATAATAGGTACAGTTCAGAGCCTAGTGTATTAGAATCCAGAATCAGAGCTAAAGTCTTTAACTGAACTATTAGTAGTTTTGTTTTTCCTTCTCAATCCAAAACCTGTATTTTTCTTTTCCAGTTTGTGGATGACTGAATGGCTTTAGCTTGCTAATGCTTCTTTCTGTATTCTGATTTACAGAGGCAGCTTTTGGGGTAGGCGAAGCAGGCGCACGCCTAGGGCCCCATGTAGTTAGGGGCCCCATCGCCTGCTTTGCCTACCCCAAAAGCCACATCTGCCTTGGTCAGCAGCAGGAGGAGGAACTGGCTCATGGGGTCAGGGCCACATGGGTGGGAACTGGGACTAGAGGAAGGGGGGTGGGGCAGCGAGGGGGCACTGGGGGTAAGGGGAACAGGGCCACAGAGGGTGGCCCCGGTGAGCCTATGGGGGCCCCACAATGGGCCATTGCCTAGGGCCCCTAATCGCCAAAGGCCGCCTCTGCTGATTTAGTACTCTAACTTTTGTTTGGTTTCATTTTTTGTCCTTAGATAGTATCGCAGATTGCACATTGTCCATCTTTATGGTCAGTTCTTCAATCTTTGTGCTCATATCCACCACCAGAGAACTCAAATGACATTCTAATTCCAGCTGTAATGCTATTAGTGAGGATGGTCTGAAACTTAGTTTTGCTTTCCTGTCATCTACATCTTTGTTCTGGGATATTAAGAAGTCTTGTGCAGAATCTTATGGTTTGACTTTTTCCCTGTCTTTTTTTTTAAATGCAAAAAACGTTAAATGTTCTTAATTTGAAAAGTGCCCTCCAATTCTGGGCCCATAATTTAGAATCTAGAAATAACTCTAGGAACAATTTTTCATGTGAAAATAATTGCAGCTACATTATATAGCACTTCGCCTGATTGCAGTTTTAATCTCTTTCCTGCAGAGCCTTGGTGAGGTGTGTGTTGTGTGTGTGTCTTCCTTCATAATAGTGTTTCTAAGTTTATCTCTGTATGTTTTTCATCCAACTGTTACTGAAGATCATTCAGTACGTTGGATTTGGTGATTTCATTATGTTCTTCTCTCTTCTTAATTTTTGAAAATTAATTATGTTTATTATGATAGTGCCTAAGGACCAACCAAGAATGGAGCCCCATTGTGCTAATAGTAAAATTTAAACAGACAAGACTCTGGTTGCCAATAGAAGTGCTGGAGCTGGAGGTAACAAACTCCCCCCCCCACCCTTCCTAAAGGTTAATAATACTTTCAAAGTGAGAAACTGGGACAAGAATGGAGGATGTCCCAGGGAAGAGTTTTAACTGGAATGACAGGCAGGAGAATTTTAAAGAAAAATTAAAAAGAAAATCCTGAATTGACCCCACAGAAGCCTGTATTCCCTGTTCAATGAGTTCTTCTGCTGCTGCTTGTATCCTAAATGCTTCACGGACTCCAGAGGCTGGAGGCTGCAATGAGTGTGTGGATAGAGCTTTGTAGTCTGACTCTGTGGGCTAATCTGAATTACGTCCACAGAGGCCTGAATTCCCTTGTTCTGTGCCTCCTCCCTCTGTTCCCAGCAGTCTCTAGGGTGCAGGGCCAGGTGTCCTGGGAGGCAGTCAGGTGTATGGCAGCCTCCAAGAAATAAAGCAGCTCTAGCCGTCCAGCCCATGCGGATTGTCTGGTGGCAGTGAATGGTACTGCACCCTGCAGGCTGTCAGCCATACTACATGGTACCTGTAATACACCTCCAAAGTGTCTGACGAAGTGGGATTTTCTCCCACGAAAGCTCATGCGATAAATAAATCTGTTAGTCTTTAAAAGTGCCACAGGACTCTGTTGTAATATACCTGATAACTGTAGCATGACTGATCCTGAACGGCCAGCCACCTCACTTAGATGTTTCCATTTGGTTCATTCTGTTTCTTAATTTTTTAAAACACTTTCTACATGATTGCCTCATCTTAGATGTACTCACAGGATTGCCTTCAGAGTATATAATATCTAGTTGATTCATTTGATAGTGTTGGATATTATAATAATTACATATTGAATAAGTACTTATTGAGCAATCCACCAATGTGCTACCATCATATTATTCATTTTTTCCTATGGTAATAACCGAGTCTTTTTCAGGTTTTTGATAGGATTATGAATTCTAAACTTCCAGGTTTTTATTCTAATTCAGTGCTAACAACCCTAATTAATTTATTCAAAGCTACTGAGGCCAACTTTCCATGAAAGGTAGCGTGCACTGAGTCTCCTACCACTTGTGTGGAGATTCAGGAATGACATTTATTTTCTGTTGTTAATATTATCTGTATCCAGAATGGTTACTTTCTTGTTGCTTATATTCATGACCTACATGACTTTTCAGGAGTACATAAGAAAAGTTAGCTTTTGCCATTATAAATATAATAAAAATCTCCTTCACACCTGGCTGTGTTCATTCTTCAATCAAATTTACTGCCATAATGCCTTTGCTTAAGATAGCTTCCTTGGCAGAGGACAATATATTGAATTATTGTCACCTTTCCAATTTGCCTTTACAGATATGAGAATGAAATGGCACTGTTGCATCATTTTCCAAATAACCTTTGAAAGTAAACATGATCTAGATGATAGATTTCAGTCAGAAACTGGACATGGCTGTGGCACTGGAGGGGCTCTTTTGAAGGTCTCCAAAGATCTTTTTGCTGCCAGTGGATTTGGAAGCCTTTTTATTACCAGGGCTTTAATGTTTCATTTATTAGTTTTATTTGACACTTCTTCCATTGATTGGCTTTCCTTATGGAATTATCAAGTTCAGTGCTTTGCCTTTATCTTTTTCTAACTTCTATTTATATAGCATACCATTCTTAGTGGTCACCATTAGACGTCAGCATTTGCCAACAATTACCACATAGTGGACACAATGGTTTTCTCCTATTTAGAAAAGGCAATATCTATGGTATTTCAGATGTTACTATATGGGTAAGGGTTAGATTGTATTAGTTCTTCACAGGCCTAAATGTGCTGGGGTTGGTGCAGAGCTGCTCTCCTCTAGGATGAGCTCCTAGAGAGAATCTGTAGTTGTTAGTGCTGTACCATCAATTATTTTGGATGGTGCCGCTTGCTCTCCCAGTGCAGGGTAGTGATAAGGTCTGGGACAATCATCTTCCTCCCACCCTTTGAGATGATTTATGTCCACAGACATGGGGAGCAGTTACTGTAAGTGCAGGGACAGCTATTGTATCGAGCCCCTGCATCCTTCTCCTGAGACTTGTGCTAGGACAAGAAACAATCTGGCTGAAGTGTGGGCAAATGTTGATTTTTTAAAAATTGAGATCACAGTATGAACGCATTAAGACTGTTTTCTTGACCCAAAGGACACCATCCCAATACAATTCAGGACCTTGTTCCTGAGACTGTTAAGTGGTGTTCATTGTGATATAAACACCTGTCTAGGAGGAATTGGGTTTGAGGATACCAAATCATTTCACATGCCACCAAAATTCCTTTCACTTCTAACATATTTGCTCCTTTGTGGGCTACCTTTGAACCAGACACCCATAATGCATGGAATGTGATTGTGAATATAATACCATCCCTCCTCCCCATCCCAGAGACCACTTTCTTAATGCTTGGCACGGTTTCTGCTTTCAAATGTAAATGTACATCTATTTTGTCTAATTTGGTTCATTATTAATTACAGTGCCTGAGTTCTAGTAATACTAATTGATGGAGTTCCTTAAGATACATGGGAACAAAAGGGCCATACAAATATATAGAAATGTAGTATGCTGGTTCTTATGTGTCTATTTTGGCACAATGGTATGCCAGTTGGGGGAAGGCAAAGGCTAATACTCAACAGATGGCAAAGTCCTGAAACACACAATAATGTTGCAGTTATTTTCATTATTGTCATTTGATGACACATACAATAGTGCAAAAAGACTTGAACTGGGTAATCACAGTAAATATACTCAGAGGGACCAGATGCACTTCAAACTTTCAACATGGTGACGGATGTTCAGGCTGAGTGCCACTTCTGCTCATATGTTAGGTGCATTTATTGTTAAGGATTAGAAGCCACACTGCTTGTTGTCGTAGACAGGACTGGCTTTTCCGCTTTCTGTAATAACAAAGGGAAAACATTGGCATCTTTTGTAATGTAGACAAATTATTCTACAGAGGTTGAGTCTGTATCTCATCACTTGTATAAATTTAGTTTGCAGATGTTCAGCACGAGTGATCAAAATACAAATTTTGCCAAAAAGGATTTGTTGTGGAAATTTAAACATTTCTCAGACCAGACCATAAAGACTCTCTGAATGGTACTGATTAAAATAATATCAGTTTAGGGAGAAAATGTATCAGAAGAAATGCATGTGTCAGAGTTTCACAAGGTTAAAGATATTTTTTCCCAACTTGACCATGAACTATTTGATATTTTTCTTATAAAGGCTTTTGTCCCATAATTTGGAGTTTTTCTGATTTTTCTCAAATCTGAAGGATAAAATTATGATAATCTCTGCTCTGACAGAGACATTGGCTTTCTAGAAAATTAATTAGATCATATTTGAATATTCATATTGTGCTTTTGCATCTAACTGTGTAAAAATAGTTCTTGTTGATTGCCTGGGGATTCAGGAATGACCTACCATGACCCAATTAAAAAAATGTACAACAAAGCAGTTCTTTTTTCTGAGTGGTTCATTATAGAATCTACCATTATTATATCTTAACAGGTTTTAGCTCAGCTTGTGTTACGTGGGGGTAGGGTGATGCTTTCATGTTTATAATGTTTTTCTAAAATAAAAAAAATCATTGTGCTTAACTTAACAATTCTATACCAGGCTCCCATGCTGCACAACAAAGCTGGGACGTTTCACATCTGCCGTGGGTGATTTAATACTCTTAATATTAAGACAGCTCCTACTGTGACATATTTAAATGGTCTCTTCCCTTTGCTGGGCTAACAACATAATAGGGATCAAGAAAACAGTTCTGAACATTGCACTGCTAAAATCCCTGCAAGAAATTTTAGGTTGAGTCATCTTTCCGACCCTACTTTTTTTTGTAATGGGTGCAAAGCAGATTGAGAAAACCTGCAGAAAAAGGCTAGTTAAACTGGTCTGCTGTTTTGTGAGCGGATGTCAAGCTACTTATCTGGGATCTTTGGTGCAAATCCTGATACATTTCATGACCTGCATAAAATAGATCATTAAAAACCTCCATAAACAAGGGGAAAGCATAATTCAACATGAATAGGAAATTGAAATGATAAAAAGACTATTACAAATCTGCTAATAAGAGGAGACAGACATTAGTTTATGTTGCAGCAATGACAGCTAAAAAGAGCACAAGCTACTAGAAAGCACTTTCTAATTTACAGATGTGCTCTGTGTATATCTGTGCTGCAGTTTTAAGGTGTGCTATTTGCATTGCATTCAAAACGACTTTCCAAGGATTTCGGTGGGTTTTGTATGAGGCTCATAAAGCATATTTCATTTATTCAAGCCTCATACACAATTAAACTGGATACTTTGTGACAACAGCCTTTCAGGCTGACTTAGGACCAAGCAGGAAAGATGGTCTAGACTGGAACTCACAAATTTTGGTTCAGCCCCAAATGTCCTGTGTGAACTTGAGAAGGTCATTTAGCTCTAGATTGTGATTTTAGACAGAGCCCTAACCAGCTGCACTGTCCTGTAAGTAGCCCTGATTCATAGTGTCTCAGAGACAGACAACTGTCTTACTATCTCTCCCCTGCTTTCTCCTTGCTTTGGGTCAGGAAAGATATTATTTTTCAAATTACAACACCCTTGTACAGGGCAGCAAATAGAGGGATGACGCCCAAAGCGTTGTCTATTCTTCACCTCTCCATGACCATTCTTTTCCATCTTGCTCTGCAGAAGATGTGGACACACTTTGCCTGCTATGTACACAGACCCTCCAAGTCTGGGTAGTCCATGCAGAATTGTAAGGGTTTCTACTTTCCTTATTCTATTTTGTAGATGCCTAATCCAATTTATAATCTAGGTTTAATCTCTGGGTTTGGTTCTGCCATTCTTACTCAAACTGAGTAGTGTCTTACTCTGCATATAGCCCCACTGAACTCAATGGCACTCACTAAGTAAAAAATTACCATTCAACGCAAGTGAGGATGGCAAGATCAAGCCCTCTGTGCCTCCTTTCTCTATCTGTTAACTGAGGATGATCACGCTCCCCTGTTTTAAAGAGGCACTATGAAAATAAATGCATGATTATGCGGTGTTTGAATATTATGATACTGGGAAACACATTAAACAGCTAAGTATCTACATAAACAAGCTGAAACATAGTATTCCAGCAGCAAAAATATGAAAAAATAACAGCAAAAGCGTTATTTGAACTTATTTAGTTTTCAGGAATGTTCTGGTTGGTGTTCATACTTTATCAGTGTTGCATGTCTGCATAAATACAAATTTAGACCACACAGGAGCATTGTGAAGTAAAAGTAACCATTAAGTCATTGATACTAGCTTTATTGGCTGATCTTTTTGTTAGATTGAAATCTCTTCTGGTGTCTGTGAAGAGCTATGCTAAGTCCTGGCATTATAGAAATATTTATTATTCATAATTATTATTATGGAAAGAATGCTGACTTTTTGGACCTGATTTTTATTTGAACTTCCACTATTGCCTGTATAATTTTACACTTCCAGTTAAATGTGAGTACAATATAAAGGCACAGTGACTTGTAATCCTCATATTGGAGGTCATTTTTGAAAATGCAGATCTTTGTCTACACTTCTAATTGCTATTATAGATAATGGTGAATGAAATAAAGGTCTGAATTAGGTACAAACTGAGGTAATGTAATGTTAGTTATGTTCAACTGGTCCAGAGGTATTCATGTATTCTAATGATGTGTTGTAGCTTTTTTCTAAATGTTAATCAATTTTGAGTAACCTCATGCTGAAGTCTCACTTAGGAATAAGACAGGGAACATAGTGCTATATTTTAAAGACCACAATCCTTCAACAAATGTGAAGACAAACAAAATGTTACAGCATAATGGTTCCTAAGCTTTTTGCTATTTTTGTTGTTATAGGTGATTCTTCTTGCAATGGTTTGGTGAATAAGTGCCTATCCCCCCCCCCCTGCATAACAGAGATGTAAGGTAACATGATCAAGATCCGTAGCAGAGCTGGGATTAGAATCAAGATTTCTTGAGTTCCAGTCCAATGCTTGATGCACTGGACCACCCTGTCTTCCTACCTGTAGCTGTGGAAATACATTTAGTGGGCATAGGCTGAAGCAGATTTCTCTGACCCCACTTCTCCTCTTCTCTTTACTGCAGCTCATGTAAGACAATCTGGCACTCCATCAGAGACTACCACAAAGCTATCGTTACAGAACAGATACCTTTTTTAATTTTTAATAGAGTGCCAACAGAAATTATGGCACTAGGTGCCTTTTTCTTAAATATCTGTCTTTGCTTCAAGGCAGTATTTGGGCAATAACCCTGAAAGCAATTTTTAATTATGAAAATCACTTAATGTTTTCATTCTAGCTACAGCAGGTGTACAAACAGTTTAATGTCAAAATTGTCATCAATTCCAAAGTGCTGCATATGAAGGGAACTGGAGTTCAAAACTCCTTGAAATAAATCAGCAGTGAAATATATAGCATTTCCTTTTGAGTTGCACTGTATGGCATTATGCTAGCTGTAGAACCAATACTCAAAATTAATTTCAACCAGTAAATCCCCGATTCTCTAAAGAATCGCAGTGCAGAGAGCCGCTGGGTGGGCGGGAGGGCAGCCTTGAGCGCAAGCTATTTAATCCACAGGCTTATGCATGGCATGGACGTGGATTCAGCTGCTGCGCGCGCACAGCTGTGTCAGTTACATGCACGCGCAGGAGCTGCGTCCACGTCCCGCCGTGCATATATACAACTGTGGTTTAGTTATATAGATAGTCCAGGGGTGGCCAAATTTACTGACCCTCCAAGCTGCATATGATAATCTGCAGAAATTTGAGAGCTGCAACACACACCACTTTGAAGTATTTTCCAAAGTCTCTCATCCCTCCATTCTCTGCCTACCAGACAGTGGGGGAGTGGGACGGAGGGGGAAAGATAGCACAGGGCTTCTGCCCTGCAGTGGAGTGGTAGGGCTATGAGCTTCTGCCCTGTGGGGAGGGAGTCTTGTGAATGTAGCCCCCTGGGGGGGACAAGCTGGGGCTTGGGGATTCAGCCCCATAAGAGGGAGAGTCTCTGGCACACTCCCCCCACTCCTCAGGGTTAAAGCCCCAAGACCCTCTTCCCTACAGGGCAGAAGCCTGAGCTCCCTGCTCCCCAGTCTGGTGGGTGAAGAATGGGGGGGAGGGTGGGGGTGTGTGAGAGCATATGGGGCTCAAGGGCTATGTCTACACTTGTAAATTTAGGTCGACTTTAGCTAAGTCGACTTAACTAAGTTGACTTTAAGTCGACTTAGTTAAGTCGACTTAGTGTGTCCACACTTAAAAATAAAGTCAGCTTAAAGGGGAACTTAAAAAGTCGACCTAGAGCATCCACAATGGATGCCTAGGTCAACTTCTAGGGACTAGGGGGACCTTGGGCAGGTCCACGGCAGCAGGGGGGCACCCTTTGCCCAGTGCCAGGGGGCTCAGCCTTTGCGCCATTGTACTTGGTACAATAGGGCAAAGGGGGACAGGGACCCTGGCAGGGCAAAGGGGCAGGGTGGGCAGGGCTCTGCCTTGCCCTGTGGGGGGGCATGCCAGGCTCCCCCTGTGCCCCCCCCCGGCAGGGAGGGCAGTGGGGGAGTCCTGGAGTTGACTTTAAGTTGACTTTAAGTCGACTTAGGGCTACTCCAGGTCTACACTGGCTTAAGTCGACTTTAGGAAGTTGACTTAAGCCTAAAGTTGAATTAAAAGGAGGTTTAATAAAGTCGACTTAATTTTCATTAAGTCGACTTTATTTTCCTTAAGTCGACTTAAGCAGCTTGCTTAAGTCGACTTAAGGAAAGTGTAGTGTAGACGCGGATTAAATTAAGTCGATTTAAGCAAGCTTAAGTCATCTTAATTTCTAAGTGTAGACGCACCCAAGGAGTCTCACTTGAACTGTACAAAGCTGCATGTGGCTCATGAGGCACAGTTTGGCCATGCCTTCAGGAATAACTGAATTGATACTTTCTATATTTGACCTAGGCTAAATCTATTCAACTGTAAGATAAAACTTTTGTCCTATTAGCCTAGTTTGTTTTTTCTTCTAATGGGGAATTTCCACTCCCAACCAAGCTAAATTTGATTGAATTTCCATTGAAGTCAATGGGCACTGGATTAGGATTTTTGTGAGCACATGAAAGAAAATAATATGATTAGTAAGCAACACAAATTAATCAAAACCAAATAATTCCAAACTAACAATTTATTTTTCAATAGGATAACATCTTAGGGCCTACCCCCACCCCCACTGAAGTCAGAGGCAAAACTTGAAGCTCTTTGTGGACAAAAGAAACACAGTGAATACAGTGGCCCAAATTTTAAAGAATGCTTCGGGGGTGAAACACTATGCATCCAAGACTTGATTTTCAGAGGGAGTTGTGAATGCTCATTAGCCTCTGGACTATACACTCCTAAATGTGTCTAAAGCTGGGTGTTTAAAAAACTGAAACCCTGAAATAAGAAGCCATTTCTAAATATTTGTCCCACTATCTCACAAGTGTAATTATGCAGCATAGTAATAGCTGTGTTGGTCCCAGGATATTAGAGAGACAAGGTGGGTAAGGTCCTATCTTTCACTGAATCAAATTTTGTTGGTGGAAGACACTTTTGAGCCATACAGAGGTCTTTCTTTCTTTCTTTCTTTCTTTCTTTCTTTCTTTCTTTCTTTCACAGAAGCTGGTCCAATATAAGATATTATCTCACTCAACTTGTTTCATAAATTTATTAAGGCATTTGATATATTCTTATAGGAAAATTAGAGATAAATGTATTCTATGGCATTGCTGGAAGGTTGTTACATAGCTAAGAAATCAAAGAGTGTAATTATCAATGTGTCATTGTCAAACTAGTGGGAGGTTTGGATGATGTAATCCATCCTAGTTCAATATTCTAATTACTGACTCGTGGTGGGAGTTTGGAGTGTGCATACTCATAACAATATCTTTGGAAATAAAAAAACTACTCCTGTGCTTTTTTTATATTGTACAGCAACAGAAACTTTCCAATGCTTTTTTAATACACTGTTATAAAGCATGTAGAGTTGATCCCAAAAGGATACAAACAATTTCATGAAGCACAGAAAAGCGCTAACAATGAATTATTGTTCTGAAAAGATAGATTTTAAGTCCATTATTTGAAAGGCTCTTTTATCATCAGTGGAGTGGTGGATTAGTTCTTTAAAGGAAAATAGCAGTAATTAGTTATAATACCTAACAGAACTCAATAAATATTTACTAATTTAGGATTTTTTAATTATTTTGTATTATAGTAGTGCCTAGAGGCACCAGCTGAGATCAGGCACTAGGAACAATAGAATCCTGGTGCATAACTAAGGCTCCAAGGTGTTATGATAATATAATAAAGAAATAATAATAGATACACAAGATAAGACAGTCCCTGCCTCAAAGACCTTACAGTTTAACCTGGGAAATGCAGAGGAGAAGGGAAAGCACAGAGCCAAAGTGACTTGCTGAAGATCACAGAACAAGTCAGTGGCAGGAACAGAGCCCAGATTTCTTGAGTCTAGTGGACTCTCTGCTGGACCATGTTGCTTGACAGGATAACCTGTCTACATTTAAAAAAATATTCAAAACAGATTTTAGAAATATCTCTAACAGCGCCTTTAATCTCTCCACTAGTTCCCCACCATGTCATGATTACATTTCTCTTTTTTGTCTTCACAGCCTTACACCACTTCTCTACTGTATACATCTCCAATGTTGTCTTTTACTGCATCCTCTCTGCAGAGTAGGAGGCATATTCTTAATTTCCTTTGGCCTGGTTCACTGACCCATACTCTTAGTCTGTGCCGAAGCTTTTCAGCAAGTAGGTCTCCTTACATTCTCTCAGTTGCCAAGTGCTTTTATTCAATCTCTTCATCTCCGCACCCCTCTCTGTTATGTGTCCTACAAGGCCTCCTGTCCTATTACTACTCTTTTCCCTTCCTGACATCCTCTCTCAGTCATTTACAGTTGGGTGCCAGTATATGAGTCAGATGGGAATCTGTGTTTTGCTGCAATTTTCCAGACAGAAACGGAAGTCTTTAGCACTGCAGTCTAAGTAATAAAGAAGTAGCTTGTACTGCTTTGTCCTTTTTAGCATTGTATTTCCAGGTAGCCTCCCTTCTTCTGGCTCACAGCCTCACTGAAAAAGTGATGGAATGGCTAGTAAATGAACACATGCAGCAATGAGGCAAAGCCAGCAAAGCAACCATAACTCAGAAGATACTAAGCATTCAGCATCTGATATATGACCTTTCCTTAAAATGATTTTAACAAGTAAAGAAGAGCACATATCCCTGGTGAATGGCACTGAACTGGGGAAGTCCCCCTGTACAGAACGAGGAGAGGGGGATGGACACTGCAGTATGTCTACACTAGAAAAGTTAAGTTGATTTTATTAAGTCGACTTAATAATGTCGACTTTAATTCGACTTAACAAAGTTGACTTAACTTTTCTAGTGTAGACATAGCCTCTTTTTGACCGTATTAACTCGACCTAACACTTTAAGTCAACTTAGTAAGGTCATTTTAGGCGCAAATCCCCGTCCACACTGGCTTAAGTCGACCTAAAATGAGGTGTTATTAAGTCGACTTAACTTTTCCTTAAGTTGACTTAAGGAAATGCTTAAGTTGACTTAAGGAAAGCCCAGAGTGGATGCGGAGTAGTTTAGGTTGACTTAAGCCTCCTTAAGTCAACGTAACTTGTAAGTGTAGACGCATCCTGTGAGCCTGGAAAGGGAGACAAATGTCCTTACACAACACTGAAATGTGATCTGCAGGGACTCTATCTCCCCTCCTTTGGGGCAGCAAAGGGCAGGATGAATAGGTGTGGGAGCACAGTTATATTACAGTGTAGTTGTACTGCCTTGTATATATGTAAGCCGTTATGAAACATTTCTGGATTCCCTAGTTCAAATTCTGGGTTGGTTTGACAAAGATCTTTAGCTATCCAAGGTAGATCATTTTAGTGCCATACCATGTGGGATTCTTCCAGATGAAATGCTATTGACTGATGACTACTTTACTTTGCATGGATATTAAAAGATGAAGTTGCACTTTTCATGGGAGTAGCCTTTTGCCAGGTGGCAAAACTTTGACCAGAACTTTCCCCTTCTTACTGTTGGGCATTGCTCAGTGTGTGGGTTAGTTACTGCTCTTCATTCCCATCATCTCATATAGTTGTAAAGCAGGTTGGGATCTTTTAGGATTTACAGTATAGTGAGAAGTGATGCATTGATTAATTAACTGGAGTCTTGAGCTTAGTGTATGTGTGTGTCTTCTTCAGGCTGAACTGTAAAATTAAAATGACAATGGAATTAATCCCAGGACCCAAGGGTTTTGGTGATGCCAGAGAGTGAAGCACTCTCTCTATGGAAAGCCAGAAGTGCTGGAGGATTTCACAGATGAATTATATAATTCAGAGTAGATTCTGTACTGGATGTTCCCTACAGTCTAGCTAGCATATATTTCTAGGCTTAACTCCATTTTTATTTTAGCACTGCAGTTCACCTTTAAACACAGTATGTTCTATTCAAACATTTGTCTTGAAGTCATCTGCAGAGACAGCTTATTTGAGCTCATAAAGTAGATACTTTCGCAGATATTTTTATAGGCGCTTGGCATTTTGTAAGCAGTGCATGCCTTTTTTGCATTAAGTGTGTGACACTGTTTCTTCCATATAAACTGCACACTGACAAGTCAAACTATACACTTATGTACTCTGCCAGAAACTGATGGAAACCTACTTATAGTTGAGGCAGCATCTATAAGACCGTCAAATTAATTTCTCTAGCTAAAATACAGACACAAACTGGCATTGAATTAATATCCAAGACAAATTTCTTCTCTTCCAAGATTAGATCCCCCCAAAAGTCATTGCATCTCTTTTGGCAAGAAAAACAAAAACTTAAAAGAAAATGTGCTGATTGCATATTAAATCTAAAGTGCCATAACTGTTTTTTTGGAAAAAAGAGATGAAGACAGTGTCCCTACTTCATAAAGCTTACAATCTAAAGCTCCAGTCCTGCACTGGTGCTTTGTGGCTGCGTCCTGTACTACTGCAGAAGTCAGACAAGTTCTCTACAGATGTGGGAGTGTGTCTATGCTAAGTTCATTGCTGGATCAGGGCCTAAGGTTAAGATGAAGAGATAATGATCAAACAGAACTTTGTTTATGACACAAGAAAGGATGGCTCAGTGGTTAGCGCACTAGCCTGGGATACAAGAGGCCTGAGGTTAAATAACCGCCAGAAAGTTGGGTAGGGCAAGGAGTGTGTGTGCAGGAGCCAAGACCTCACCATCTTCTGTTCTGCCCCATAAAGCTGGCTGAGCCCACCATTCTATGGGGAATAAGAAGAGTTTTGCAAAAAGTTTGTGAAAAACATAGAAGCATATGAAATGCGCAAGGTTCAGTCACAACTTCAAAACTCAGACTGTGTTGCAAGTTCACTATGGCAATCATGAACCTTGAATGCCAAGCTGGGCCCAGCTTCAAGTGAACCGAGGTCCACTTTTGAGTGGACTGATTAAGTATCAGATTGTGACACTTTTCCACCCAAGGCAGAATACTGTGAGGGCCTTGTGCTTCCCAATGCTCTCTGACATCCAGTGCTCACTGCCCACTGCATCATTTCCTAACATGCCTGGTCAACCTGGTCTCTACCTTGCGCTTGGCCAATTTAACTGGCTAATGATCAGGGAGAGATGGACTATAGCTCTAATTTACCCCCGTCGCTTCCCAGTCCATTTGGGATTATTTACAAGCCAATGGTTGCTATTAAGAAGGGAGCCGTTCCTGTGCTCCCATGAGTACAGGGATGACTCTTATCCTAGCCCATGTTGTATTCTCAATGTACATTCAGTTTACAGATTGATAAACTGAGGCATTTTCTTAAGATTGCACAATGACTCATCTGAAATGCTGGAAAGAGAACTCATAAATCCTGACTCCCATCTCTCTGTCTAAGCAGTAGGGTGCTTTCCTCAGCATATATCTCCTCAAAATTGTTTTCCATACATTGTGTGTGTGTGTGTGTGTGTGTGTGATTTAAAGTTTTAATTATAGAGAACAAAAATAAATGTTCATAACAATGTCAATCAATGCCTTGCTTTAGCACATATGCTGACTTTTTCCTTTAAAATATTATTTCCATCCATTATTTCCAAGGGTCTTAGAGACATGAATCATTCAACTTAATTTGAGATTGTAACAATTTATTCCTACAAATTATGTGCAGAGCCTTCTCCATTTTAAACACATGATTATAGACTAGCCATAATATATTTGAGATTTAAAGTAGAAAATTGTCATGTTGGCTGGAAAATTGACCATCCATGGCATATACTATTTAAGATGCTGTTTCCTCCTTGTTCAACCAAATGTTCAATACTGTTCCTGATAAATCTATATTATAATTATTTTGTGTGTACATATAGATATACATACAATATAGAAAAATATACATACACAAGATATTATATGCATATTTTGCAAATGGATATTTATAAATCTCACTCTTACTTACAAGCTCTCACTGGAACATTACCACACTAGCATTAACTTCATGGACATCACGATCAGCTTCAACAATGGAACTCTACAGATAACTATATACAAGAAACCTGTGGATCACTATACATACATTCAGAGATCCAGTAAACACCCCAAGCACTGCAAAGAATCTGTTATCTACAGCCATTGTGTATTGGGCACAGATGCTATGTTGGACAAGTTTTTAACAAATTACAGTGTAAATAAAATAACCAACACACATCTCTTAAAGGTGAAAATTCCTTATTCAAGGAAAATTTTTAAAGATCATTATAGAATCTTAGATAGAATGATCTTATCTTCAGCAAATCTCTCTTGATTAGGAAATTTACCTAAATATTCCCAAGGACAGCAGGGTACATTTTTCCACCTGGACAAATCTCGTAATAATAAAATGATGACATACTAGCCAAGCATTTCTATACCCCAACCTTCTTCAAGTTCTGTGACTTACTCACCCTTCATTTGAACTGAAGATGACAATTGGCAGCCTTTGTACTCCTTATAATTTGCGTATTCAAAAGGCAGAATAAGAGGAAACTGTCAATACCAAGGTTCGCAAATCTCTATTAAGAATATCATCTGCCTGATCCACTGGATTTTGAAATAAAAACATGATTCATCAAATCAAAACTGGTAACAAAAGAACTCAATCTAACTGGATATAGCAACTGCCTAGTGCAATAATTATTAGATAAAGAAGAGGGACATGAAATAGTCATTGAAACCAAAAGGGAAAGCAAAAATGATCTGAATAGGTAACTGTAGTTAAATCAAAACTGAATAAAGACAAAGTACAGTTGCAGTCATGTGGATATTAAAATCACCCATCAGCAAAATTCTGATGTAATGAAGTGCAATAGCAAGTCAAGTCTCACATTAATTTGGAAAAGTACTTCAAGCAAGGTATGGTCCTGGGAAGAGGGCATCAATAACTGTGACAAAAGAATGACTAACAGAACAAACAAGAAGTCCTGTGGCACTTTTAAAGACCAACACGTTTATTTATTGCATGAGCTTTCATGGGAGAAAATCCCACTTTGTCAGATGCTTAGTATGGGCCTGATTGACCATTGAATTTATGCTTATCTAACTCCAATGATTTCAGTTGGGTGACTAGATGTCCTGATTTTATATGGACAGTCCCATTAATCAGAGCTTTTTCTTGTATAAGTGCCTAATGCCCCCACCCCCATCCTGATTTTTCACACTTGTTATCAGGTCATCCTAATTTCAGTGTCGGTTTACCAGCGTAAAACTGGAGTAACACACTAGTGAAACAAGCTCATGGTATTCAGAGGACTCCCAAACTTTAAATAACTCTTGTATTTGCTTATCAATAAAACAGGAGTGTCACCACAGTTAGTTGTGGGTAGAGATACATCTAATGCTGCAGCAAGTCTCAGTAGTGCCCAAAATAATTCAGTGGCCAAAGTGAAACCATTAATTATTATTATCATCATCAAATTTTCCCCTTTTTGTTTCGGCTTGTGGCATCCAACCTGTCTGTGGCTCGGGATAAAAATCTAGACCCTGAAATATAACTTTGGCAGTGTGCAGATTTGAATCTGAACATCAGCAGCACATACAGAGCTTGATTCTTCTGATTCACATTAAGCACATCAGAAATATGTCCATTCAAGTCAATGGAGTTATATCAGAGAAACTCCACCCCGGGAAATTGACAAGAATAGCTTTTTTTAGAGTAAGCTATTCTGGAATAGTTTCCCATGTAGACACTCTTATTCCAGAATACGAGTGCCTTTTCTGAGTTAGCCTAATCCACTTTGCAAGTACATAAAACTAGTGCATACAAAACAAGTATGATGCTAGCTATCTAATTGTCAGGAGTGTAGTTTTTTGAAGGAAACAGAGCAATAATGTGTGTCTGTCTCCCAGTTAGCATAAGCATCATGTCCTGTGGCAATTACTATAACAGATTACATTTCTTTCTTTCTTACTTCTTCAATGTCATAATAAAGCTCATAATAAAACTCATACAGGTTATGAGCATTTATTGTAAGTTAATACTATATTCAAGCAGCTTGACATTTTACACCTTCTATTTTACTTCTCCCTCTGCTAAACTGAGTGTTGGTAATGCATATATTTTGTGTACTGGAACAGGTCATGTCCCTTTTGGTCACAGTCCACGTTGTTTTGGGACTGTGCACCCTTGGAGCATAATGGAGATATGGCTACTTGTGCATAAAGAAGTATAGGTTAAATGAACTGTAAAACTTTGTGCTTTATTGGACAGCACATTTTGAACCTTTTCCCCCTGAGTAAATTATTCAAAAACCCTGCGTAAATGGTGCATGACTTTAAATTGGGTCCATAGACTACAGATCAGATATTTGATTCTCCTCTTTAATTTCATTTATTACTTAATAACAATATTGCTTTGTCTTTTTATTAACTTTTTATATCTGTAGTAATGAGAAAATATTAGAAAGTAGTGCCTAATATCTAAACTGTTCTCAGACTTCCTCCTCTCATTTAAATAATCCTTTATGCTGTGTTGAGATACCATTTCTTTCTGATTCAGAATGGTGCTAAAGGTAGAAGAATATGATTGTGTTAGGATAGAGTTTGAAATTGATATTTTATATGAAGCACATTGAAACTGATACTAGAAGGGTTCAAAACCTATTGAGGAAAGTCAGGAAAGCTAAGTAGGAAGTTCTGAAAGATTAAGATTCTTTTGAAAAGTCTGTGGGTTCACTTTTGACAGGATTGTTTATAAACTGAGTAAACTCAGAGGAAATGTTTGTGAGTGATGGTAGGAGAGCATCGAGAGAGGATAGAAGAGCATTCTTTCTTCCCACCCATACCTCCACACACACACAAAAAGAGGAAAATTCATACCTTTTGAATGAAGGGAATTTTTTTTTTTTTATAAAAATGATGTGTATGTGCACATTCTCCTGTGGATTTCTGTGACTTGTTCAGCATACAATATTGTGTTTAGTGGAGCAATATTAGATGCTAATAGTGGGGAGTGGGGAGGGGGGGAATGTCTCATAGGCTGCATTCATATTGTTCTTCCTTTTCCATTATTTTTCTAAATACTTTAGTGTAAAAGTCATAAAGGATTGAGGTTATGTTTGAAGAATAATCTTTAATTAGAGGGAAACTTGTGATCTGATCAAGGTGTGATTCTGCCTAGAGGAAATCAAAGAGGGACAGTCAATGTTTATGTGGCTTCACCATAGAGCTAAACCATGTTAACAGCAAAGAGTTGCATCATTTCAATGGGGGTACAGGGAGGCATGCTTACCGGTTCTTGAAATTCTCTCACAACTCTCGTAATTTGGGGCTATTTTTTTACCTGTCTCATGAAAACATGACAAAAGGTTGCCAGTTCATGAATTTTCCTTATTCAAAATAGCCACTGTCTGCTACCACAGCCAATGGGGCTGAAGCCAGGAAGATGACCACCATTTCCCTACAGGCTATCTGAATGTCGAAGTGAGGCTGCTCCTAAAAAAGCTGGCTGCCGTCTTCCACTACTTTCAATGACATTGAAGCAGGCCCTCAGGCAATATGGCTGCCACTCTGTGGTTCAGGGGCAGGGAGCTAGGTAAGATACAGGGACTGTGAAGAGCAGAAGAGGCATTGTGAACAATGGATGAGGAGAGTGAGGGGACCTGGAGCAGGGGAATGAGTTGCAGGGAGATATGGGGAAAGGTGAGAAATGGAAAGACAGTCAGGAAGGAAGGCGAGGATCAGGAAAGGGCAGTGGAGGGGAGAGAAGCATGGGGAGCAGTGGAGGTGGGGCAGAAGTGTGTGGGGAGTGCTGACCAGTCTCAGGCAGAGAAGTGAACATGCAGGATGGGGAGGAAGGAGTCTGATAAGCCTCTTGCAGAAAGCTAAACCAATCCCCTAATTTACTATGACACTATCACCTATATGAATGAATATGAATGAATATAAGTTTAAAATTCTTTAATGTGTACATCTGAAACTCCAACCCTAAAAGGTGATATAGGCAGTAAGTTGAGTGTGACTTGTGCTACATTAATCATGTCAGTCAGTGGTTCTCAAACTATTTACTTTTCAGTTCTTTTATCAAAGGAAATAAACTAAGAAGGGAGCAAGTCAAGACAGAAATAGGAAATGGAGAGGGTAAATGGAGGCTCCATCTGAACAGCCAGGAATAGGCATATGTTTTTTGTATTAAATGTTGACTTTTCAATCTGAAATTCTCACACACATGCTGGCAGAGGAATAGAGGGGAGTCATAAAAGTAAACAGAGTCTATTTTTTTTTTAAAAAAATCATGATTTTGAAGGGCAATCTTGTGATTTTTGATCTCTTGATGTTGGCAATACTGAGGAGGCATTTTGCCTCTCTACCATGGAGAATTCAACTCTCCTCCCAGAGGTACAGTTTATTCCTCCACAGTATAATTGCGTATGGCTCTGCATACTCCCTGCCTGTCACTATCCTTTTTTGCTGTTGTATTGCTCCAATGGATGAAGAAACACAGTAGTAGCCCATGAGGGTCACTGATTCCAGACACTACAGTTCAAGGCCTCTCTTCAAAAAGTCCAATCCTAAAAAACATTTGAATATTTGTGCCTGCATCTGCATGTAGAAAACCCCACTATTGCCAAATAAAAACTGGGGACAAATGTGTAGAAAATTAGGAACTGTCTGTGTAATTATTTTGATTTTCTGCTGTGGATTTTATGTGTGAATGTGGGTAGATCTGACATGTGTATATTATTTTGCAACTGGAAAAGCATTCTCCTTTAAAAAAATATGTAGCCTTTATGAGAAGGGTGCTAAAATTCTTCTTTAGATGACAGCTGAATATGACTAGCATTGCAATGCTGATCTAAAATAATTGCTATGTTAGTGTGCCTTAAAACAGAGATTTTAATTAAAACCGATAATGTAAGTGTCAGACCACAAAAAAACTATTTCCATCCTGTGCAAACCTGGTGAGGTAATTTTTTGAGTACTGCATGGGTTTTAAACCATGAAAGATAGTTCAACTGGTTAGAATACAAAAGGAAAGGAGAAAAATTAAGTTTGGGAAGCATTGTCTGTGCAGGGAATTTAATAACACAAGGGTGGAGTATTTTCTTTTCCTCCACCATGCCTACTTTGAGATCTTCACACTGAAGTGATCTTCTGATTTCTGCTCATATGTGTGGAGTACTATCTCCACAACATCATCCCCCTGTTCCTGTTGACTGTGGAGGGCAGGGCCCTCTTTGAGCTTGCTTGTGGATCTGTGCACAGAGATGAGGGTGAAGCAAAGGCAGGTGAGTAGGGTAAGAGAACAAGTATGCTACAAACTTTATTCTCTCATCAATCCCCCTTCCTGTTGCAAGAAAAAATACTTCCTTCTCCACAAGGAAAATGCTCAGAACTTATTATAGTTTGATAGAAGTCCCAGGAGCAGTGGCTCTGACAACATGGCACTATTGGTTTGCATCACCAGGTGTCAGAGAGGGAAGCAGGGGACATCCTGATCTAATATGGACATATAGTGTCTTTGGGGGGCAGTGGTGCCTCACTCTGATTATGAAGAGTTTCCCCAAAAGTCACAGATTCTGGGGGTTGAAGTTCCTGATTGTTCTGTCCCAGGAGATATGGAGGGCAAGGCTTTGAGAGGAAGTGAGATCAAACTTTGCACCCTCTATGGAAAAATCTGATAAAAAATTAAATGCTCTTCTCCAATTGTTTTTTCTACATGTTCCCTTCTCATAAGTTTTTCAGAGGGAAAGCTGATGTGGTCCTTAACCTCTACATTCTCTAGTGCATGCCAAATTTGTTTCTAATGTTTTAAATATTGTACTGAGACAAAGTTTATATAACTTGTTGCCATATATGTATTAGGAACTAAGAGGAAGCCTGTAGTTTAGTCAATTGGAATATGATGGTATAGAAGTATAATGTATACATCAGAGATCCTGCAAACAATTTGTGAGACACTAGGAAATAAGACAAAGCATTATTTCTCAAAGAGAGTGTTCACAAGTGCTACCTGTCTCAAATGGGACTAAGTAGATAATGGAAGACTGGAAATGTCTCGAAAAAACTGATTGGCAGGATCCCCTGGGGGGCTAATAATGAGGGGGGAAAGAGTCCAAGAGAGTTGGCTGTATTTTAATGAAACCTAGTTGAGAGTGCAGGAACAAACCATCTCAATGGTTGAAGGATTTGGCCCAAAGAAATTTGTTGAGGTTCAACAAGGACAAGTGCAGAGTCCTGCACTTAGGGCAGAAGAATCCCATGCACTGCTACAGAGTGGGGACTAACTGATTAGGCTTCAGTTTTGGCACCCCACTACAGGAATAATGTGGATAAATTGGAGAGAGTTCTGTGGAGGGCAACACAAATGACTAGGTGGCTGAAGCACATGACTTATGAAGAGAGGCTGAGGGAACTAGGCTTGTTTAGTCTGCAGATGAGGAGAGTGAGTAGGGATTTAACAGTGACCTTCAACTACCTGAAAGGAGGTTCTGGGGAAGCAGAAGCTAGGCTGTTTAGGAAAAACTTTTTCACTAGGAGGGTGGTGAAGCCCTGGAATGGATGACCTTAGATGGTGATGGAATCTCCATCCTTAGCATTTCTAAGGTGTGGCTCAACAAAGTCTTGGCTGGGATGATTTAGTTGGGGCTAGTGCCGCTTTGAGCAGGGGGTTAGACTAGATGACCCCTTGACGTTCCTCCCAAGTCTAATAGTCTATGATTCTATGAAAAACTGGTACATATGATAGGACTTATATTTCTTAGGTGTCAGGGCTATTACAGAAGAGGGGGCATATATATACTCCGTTCGGGAGGCCTGTGCCTTACCTAAAGGGTCACCACAGTACTAATATAGAAGACAGACATAGCTGCATTGGGAAGACATTTTTAAGTACTGTACATGAGAAAGAAGAGGTCCATAAAAGAAGCAGTAGAAAGAGATTTGTGTAATTTATTGATGGAAGCACTAGACATTAAATTAATGATTTGCTTCAATGTTCACAAAGAAGGATGGGGGACAGATGCTGGAAACAGACATAAATTTCCCATGAGAGAAAGAAGAAATACTGAGGGAAATTAGGACCATGCCAGGACAGATGATCAGGATATTAGAATGTCTGAAAACTAACAAAGCCCCAGGGCCAGATGGAATCCATCCCAGAATTCTGAAGTAGCAAAAGATATAGGAGTACCTTCATAGGTATTTTCAAAACTATCCTGGAAACAAGGCAGGTGATAATGAACTTGAAACAAACCTTATACCGTATTTAAGGAAACTAGATAGGAGATGGGAAATTACTAATTCTATAAGCCTCATTTCTGTAATAGGGACAGTGACAGCTAATCAGGCACTCTAAAATGTTATGATTTAATTAAAGTCAGCATGGATTCATAAAGGGGAGACTTTTAACCTTGTAATTGGTAAAGATGACCAAATTAAAAGTTGATTGTGGGAGAACCATAGACATAATTGCCAAGAAAACTTTGGCTACAATACTACATAAAAAAGCAGATCTTAGTTTGTTAAACTCCTTGGGACAGGGACAATTTTTTTGCATTACTTTGTATAAGACTTGATTGCCAGAGGTTCTGATTCCCTGCAACACCCACCAGCCTGTGGAAGTTGTATGCTTTTCAAAATCAGGTCCAGGGCACAATTGTCTCCCAATCCTGAATTAATATTATATATTGATCACAGTAAAAACAATGGGAGTCCTGTAGCACCTTACGCTATGTGTACCCTAGAAAAGTTAAGTCGACTATTTTTGAGTCGACTTTAATAAGGTCAACTTTAAGTCGACCTAAAATTGACCTTATTAAAGTTGACTTAACAAGTGGCAACACTTTAAGTCGACTTAGTCCACTCTGTTAAGTCGACCTAATTGCCCTTAGGTCGACTTAACAAAGTTGACTTATGCGTCCACACCGGACTTAGGTTGACCTAAGGAAGGTTTAGATCGACCTAAGAAGGCTTAAGTCGACCTAATGATTGGTAGTTATAAAGTCGACTTAAGCTTTCATTAAGACGACTTAAGGATTTTCTTAAATCAACTTAATGAAAGCCTAGTGTGGACGTGGCTTAATTTAAGTAGACTTAAGCCTCCTTAAGTCGACTTAAATTGCCAGTGTAGACACAGCCTTAAAGACTAACAAATTTCTTCGGGCATAAGCTTCCATGGGCTCCAACCCACTTCGTCAGATGCAGGAAGTGGAAACTACAGTAGAGAGGTATAGATACACTTGCCAGGATGAAGGAGGGCAAGTGTTACTGTAGTTTCCAATTCATGCACCTGATGAAGTGGGTTCGAGTCCAAGAAAGCTTATGCATCTTGTTGTTTTTGCTGTACACAGACTAACACAGCTACACCTCTGGAAACTGATCACAGTGGCGATAATGGACCAGTTCAGTGATGCTGACCTAGTTGGATGGGGGGAGCAGGTGATCTACTTCAATAAATAAGCTAATACTTAGTCCTGCCTTGAGAGAAGGGAACTGGACTAGAATGCCTATTGAGGTCCCTTCCATCCTATGACTCTATGGAACACTGAAAAGGCTTGAATATTGGAACTACTGGGTAATGGGAGCCCTAGATGAAGGAAAATAATTGTATGTATTCTTCCAGTATCAGTATAATGATCATTTTTGTTTATTTTAGTAATATTTGGTACCAGGAATACCGGCAATGAGCTGCTGCAAAGTGATAATGATTCAAAGCAGTGAGGAACTAGTCAATATAAAAAAGGTGGGCAATACAATTTACAGTTACTTTGGAGAGCTCTGGAATGTTTACTGGCAAATTACTTATACAATTAATGTAGAGAAATGTAAGAAAATGAAATCAGAGGGGGAAAAAGAAAACAAAAAACCAAACACCTCACAATCTTGTGAAAAATAACTATTCTCTCAAAAGCTACATGCAACAAAACACTAATCAGGAGAAGAATCTAGAAGAAGTAGAGCTGGATATATAACTTATCTGTCAACACAATGCTTAACAACAATAAACAAAGCAACAAAATCAGGGATGCATAAGCAAAAGTATTGAATATCAGTCAGAGGAAATTACTTTAGCATCCTATAAAGAACCAGTAAATCCACTCTGGGAAACTGTGCATTGTCTTTGTCACTTTTAAACTCACTTTTTATTAATATTTCAATACTGAAGAACATCTTTAAACAAGTATATAGCCCTATAATTCTACAAAGCCAAGCATATAGAATTGTAGGAATAAAATTGATTCGTAGAACAAAAAGGAAGATCCTGGTCCGTCATCAGCCAATAAGAGAGTTTTGACAAAGGTTTTGTAACTAATCACTTTGACTAAGCACTGCATGACAGCTTGATTAAAAAACTAGACTGATATAAAATTAACATGGCCCTCATTAAATGGACTAAAAGTCAGCTGATAGGTCTCAAAATGTAATTGTACATGGGGGGTCATCATCAAATGGGGGTGTTTCCGTAAGCATTTAGCATTTTTATCAGTGATCTGGAAGAAAACAAAATCATCGCTGAGAAAGTTTGCTGAGGATAGAAAATTTGGGGACTGGTAGATAGTGAAGAGGACAGGTCATTGTTAAAGAGTGATGCAGATCACTAGGTAAGCTGAGTGCAAGCAAGCAATATGTGTTTAAATATACGTTTTTTGACCCACATTTTTTGGAATGGCAAAAGAATAAAAATAGGCCTAACATTTTTGTTCATGTCGAGTATTCAGTCAAGTTGTCAGGTGCTTTTATATTATGGAGAGGAAGCTGTGAAAACAGAAAGAAAGAGCATTTCAAAGCAAGAGGTCAAATTTCAAAGAGCAGGTTTGTTCTGGTTATATTTTTAAACCTTAGGTTGGTAAATACAGAGTTAAAAATGAAGCTGTAATAATATTTACAGCAGAAACTCTGTGAAAGAACAATACACTCTTGGTCATCTGAGAAGAAATGTAAACCTTTATTGCTATTAAGAAGTTTTTTTTTGTTTTTGTTTCTGTTTTTGTCTAGGAATGGTTACGCAGATCTAGTCAAGCACAAAGTAACTGGCTGAATTTTCTCTCTATTAGATGAACTAACCGAGACTGAATTTTTCAGCTCTTATAGGCCGAAGATAGTATAATTCTGATTTTATGATACCCTTAATAGGGAACCCTTGTATCTCTGGTGGCCTTATGGGGTAAGCATCTTACAGTAACATGTGGCTGGGAGTCTGCCACTAATGAAGTCACTATTCACTGTTAAATAGATAAATAAATAAGGGCCCAATCCTGGAAGCCCTTTGCAGGTGGAACTCATATTGTGTTCATTGGGTGTTCTGTGCAAGGAGGGCTTGCAGACAGAGTCCTGAATTAATGTTTTCTATTGTAATATTAGTTCCTGCAATTTGACACCAATAAAGACTATCCATATGTGGGTAAGGGCAATAGGTAGCTTGAGGCATGTGCCAGTTGTCCAAAATATGAGAATCTCTAACTTGTTTTTACTGAGAGGGACCTCTGATCAATCTGTTCTCCCACTTATCTCTGTTGAAAAAAGGAAGTACCCTAACCTGTGTTAGAGGAATCTGGGCTAAATAAAGAAGACATTTATAAGATTAGGACCTCTGATTGGACATGCTTGGACACTGGTTACTCTACAGGTGTATGAAAGGTGTCTCATTGGTGTCACTAACATGCCAATGAGCTGGAAGGATAAAAGGAGTATGCAAGTATGCAAGGTCTTGGAGAAAATTTTGAAGGAGAAAGTACTTAAGGCTATAGAGGATAACGGTAACTGTGATAAAATACAACATGGCTTTACAAAAGGGAGATTGTGCCAGACCAATTTGATCTCCTTTTTTGAAAGGATAACAGATTTTTTAGATAAAGGGAATGTGGTGGACCTAATTTACTTAGATTTCAGCAAGGCATTTGATACAGTTCCACACAGGGAGTTATTAGTTAAGTTACAGAAGATGGGGATTAATATGAATATAGTAAGGTGGATAAGGAACTGGTTAAAAGGGAGACTACAGCGGGTCATACTGAAGGGTGAACTGTCAAGTTGGAGGGAGGTTACCAGTGGAGTCCCTCAGGGATCGGTCTTGGGACGGATCTTATTTAACCTTTTTGTTACTGACCTTGGCACAAAAAGCGAGAATGTGCTAATAAAGTTTGCGGATGACACCGAGTTGGGTGGTATTGCCAACACAGAGAAGGATCGGGATACCATACAGGTAGATCTGGATGACCTTGTAAACTGGAGTATCAGGAATAGGATGAAATTTAATAATGGAAATTGCAAGGTCATGCATTTAGGGACAAATAACAAGCATTTCTCCTATAAGTTCGGGATGCATCAGTTGGAATGGACTGAGGAGGAGAAGGATCTGGGAGTATTGGTTAATCATAGGATGACTATGAGCCGCCAATGTGATGGGGCCGTGAGAAAAGCTAATGCGGTTCTAGGGTGTATCAGGAGAGGTATTTCAAGTAGAGACAGAGAGGTGTTAATGCCTCTGTACAAGGCACTAGTGAGCCCCATCTGGAATATTGCGTGCAGTTCTGGTCCCCCATGTTTAAAAAGGATGAATTCAAATTGGAACAGGTGCAGAGAAGGGCTAAAAGGATGGTCTCTGGAGTGGAAAACCTGCCTTATGAGTGGAGACTCAAGAAGCTTGGCTTGTTTAGCTTAACCAAAAGAAGGCTGAGGGGGGATATGATTGCTGTCTATAAATACATCAGAGGGATTAATATCAGGGAGGGAGAGGAATTATTTGAGTACAGCACCAATGTGGACACCAGCATAAATGGTTATAAACTGTCCATCAAGAAATTTAGGCTTGAAATTAGACGGAGGTTTCTAACCATTAGAGGAGTAAAGTTCTGGAATAGCCTTCCAAGGGGAGTTGTGGGGGCAAAAACCATAACTGCTTTCAAAACTGAGCTTGATAAATTTATGGAGGGGATGGTATTATCAGATAGCCTATTCTGGAAATTGACTGATCTTTGGATATGGGTGGTGGATATACAAGTGGCCTAAGAAGGGAGGGTACATGGGGTGGGTTCTGAGTTATTACAGAGAATTGTTTCTTGGGTAGCTGGCTGTTGAGACTTGCCCATGCGCTCAGGGTTTAACTGATTACCATATTTGGGGTCAGGAAGGACTTTTCCCCCAGGGCCGATTGTCTTGGACTCTGGGGCTTTCTCGCCTTCCTCTGTAGCAAGGGTCATGGTTCACCTACTGGTGTATTCTCTGTATCTTAAAGTCCTTAAATCATGATTGAAGGAGGTAAATAACTCAGTCATAGGTTAGTGGCCTATTGCTGGAGTGGGTGGGTGAGGTTTTGAGGCCTGCATTTTGCAGGAGGTCAGACTAGATGATCGTACTGGTCCCTTCTGACCTTAAAGGCTATGAGTCTATGAGTCTAAATGAGTCTAACAGAATGTAAATCAGGTTGAATTTAAAGTATCAGAAGTGTTGTTTCTGAATCTGGCCTTCTGTCTCTAGGGTTTTTGGATGAATGGATTTGTCTAGGAAGGCAAGGAGCCAGCCAAAAGGCCAGAGAATGGCTCACATATGGCTTCCAAATAAGCCCTTGCTTCTATACCACCTGAAAACATCTCTGTGTGCATCTCTGAGTCTTAAAGCAGTAAAAAAATCTCTGACACCATCTTCCTTCTCACCAACCCCCAGCACAATCTATTTTCCCTTTCCTTCCAGCAATTCCTCCAGCTCAAAATGAGAGTGGAAGATTCTGAACTAAGACATTTGGAAAGGAGGGAATGATTTTTATCTGAGTAATCTCAGAGGGAGGTGCAAGGAGCTTTCTATTTTCAGCCACCTTCTTCTTTAAATCTTCAAAGCTATCAATGGCCACTCCAGCAGCGTCCCAGGATGTTACTGAAACATCCAACCAGCTTGAAAACTGGCTCCCAGCAGGGCTAAGTGATACGAGGCAAGGGAAGAAGTTCTGCTTGTCAGGGAGGTAGGGAGGCAGTTGGGTATCTCAGCGTGATTGAAGGGTTGAGATCAGGGTAAGTAAGGCTGGGAGAGGTCTTTAGTAGGAAGCTGTTCTTCCTTCATAAAGTGATCCAAGAGAGAATGGGAGAAGAGAATCAGTATGGGTATGTCTACACTGGAGGCTCTGTTAAATCGACCTAATAAGTTTGACTTTAAGTTGACTTAAAGTCGACCTTGTTAAGTCAACTTAGAGAGTCCACATTAAAAACTCCTATCGACTGCCTGTGTCCACACTGTCAGGTGCTAGGTTGATGGAGGAGTGGTGTGTTGTGGGTAGTTGGGAGGGGGCCTGGGGTCCAATTAGGTTGACTTAAAGGCACTCCCCATCCACAGTGGATTAAGTCGAATTAATAAGGTTGACTTAAGTGTTAAATCGACCGTAAGAGGTGATGTTATTAAGTCGACTTAAGGAAGTGCTTAAGTCAACTTAATAAAAGCCCAGTATGGATGCTGGAGTCTGTAGGTCAACTTAACCTTCCTTAAGTCGACCTAAGGCTCCAGTGTAGACCTACTTTATATGCCAGCAGGGTGACTATATAGCATATTTCTGTAAGGGTGTGAAGATATGCTGAACTCCTGGCATATTGCTTAGTAGCTGGGATACTATTGAGCCTTCTGTCTGGCCAGCATGGGCTCCCTCTCACACTGTGATGCTGTGACAAGCTACAAATCTTTGACAAATATTGCACTTACACAGCCATCCACAGGCAGGAACCACACTCAGTTTAGTTTAATATATGCTTTCCAGCCACTTATGAAAAAACAATAGAGAAACTCCAGGTGGCTTCCCAGGTCTTGACCCCAGGACTATACTTGACCCCTGGTCAAAAAAGCTGACCAGTAAAGATTATTATCCTGTCCATCCTCCTCTCACAGTGGAACGAATGTGCATAAGTTTTTGTTCCTGAGCAGAGTTTTTCAAAACACTTCACTCAAAGAGACACCAATAAAGATAAAATGTTAAACAAATTTGCAAAGTAGAGAAAAATAGATTTTAATTGATTATAAGTGGCAAGTGTAAAGAGATTAAAAGAAGTTACCAAGAGAAATAAACATAAAATTGGAGTCTAAATCCTACATGCTAACAAGATTTGAATTGGCAATGTCTTATCTTTGTTAGTTGGTACAAACGGTTTCCTAAGGAAGCCTACTTTACTTGCTTGGGACTTCCCTCCCTCCTTCCAAAGTCCTTTCATCCTCCAGATGACCTTTTAGGTGTTCAGTTGTATGGGTTTGGAGCCCAGTGATGATGTCATGCTCACCTTTTTACAGTTTGTTTCAGCTTGCTAGAACAATTGAGATTATGATCTGGGGGCAGGTCATCCTCATATGTCAGTCAAACCCCATTACAAATGTTCTTCCTACCATGAAGCCTTTACAGTAAACAATTCTTGTTAGTGAAATCTATTTCTGAATGGGTGAGTGAAAGCCATTAATGTTATCTGACCATTTCATTGTTGTGTCTGAAAAGCTGTTTGTTGAATATGCTATTAGAACATGTTGCAGGGTGGGAAACTCCCACAATGTTCCATAATTTCACATACAATGGTAGCACATAGACTCTGGCAAGATATTCATGTTCAGAAGATCAAGACCTCTCAAATAATGCCACACAAGGCATACTTTGTAGCGAGCATATCATAATTCTCTGACATTGGTGAGTATGCGATTTTGAGATGTTGTTTTCAGACCTACGGTGTCACTGAGGGCCAGATCCAGAGTCCATTGAAGGTACTGGAAAGGCTGTCATTGACTTCAAGGGCTTTGGATCAAGCTCTTAAGCCCCGTTCTATTGTGCTAAGTTTGTTAATATTTCAGTGAACAGAAGGAATTTTAAAAAATATTTGTCTCACTGATTTTCTCACTTGATTGGTTTCTCATTAAAATCTGGAAACCAGTTTTGATGCAGGAGATGATGGAGAAATCACATAAACAGGAAAATAATCTGTATAAGGGACAGTTAATGATTTTACATTCTTTTCTTGTTAGACAATTGGCTATTTTCTTGTTCTTACAGCACAGCTACACCAACATGTTGGCTATCAAGCCTAGATGAATTTTAACATTGGTTGCAAACTTGTGATCATTCTCAACTGATGCTGAAAAGGGGCATTTGTTTTTCCCTTTATTTGATTTCCATCTGCAGTTATAAAATTAATCTCCCAACCCCAAGCTGCAAATGAGCTGTTATCAGTGGGAGTTCAGTTTCTCTTTTGGCATAAAAAACTTTTTCACAAAGTTACAAGGAGCTGAGTACATGTATTCATTTATTTATTTATTTTAAACAAAGCTCTTGTCGTTTTTGTGCATTTCTATTTTATCCATGTCATTTTGTTTCTTTTGTTTTATACTTCACATTTTTTTCCACATTCTTTTTTCTTCCCTTCAAACCTAGTTTATAGTCTCTGACAGGATTCTTTCTATGCTATCTGCCAAAACATCTGTTCCTTTCCTGAATAAAAGGCTTCCTTCTCTGGAAATTGTCACACAGGTCCACAAAAACTATAAACCTTTCTTTCTCAAGCTGACTTTGCCAATGTTAGACCAGTATTGAGAAGCTTTATGTCCTTGTCTGTCTTGTCTCATTTTTCATTAAGTAATTCAGGTAGTTTATTGGAAAAATGACTGCATCTTTTGAATTTCAACATACACACTTTTTCAACACCCAATTTTAGATATTTGTACTTTCTATTTTTAATCTTGGATTTGTTCCCTATATTACTGATCAAAACAGACCTTTTGTTAGTCTTTTAAATACCTTTTGTATGGTGGAATCTATGCCTAAAACTGATCCCAGATAAACAGATGTTTGTTTTATACCATCCATCTGTGTTGGTAGGACCACTTTTATAGTAGAACCTTTATTGAGTAGCCTCAGTGACATATTTTGGAGTACGTTCTTGATGATGCTACAGTGTTGCCCATCAGGCAGCCAGAGTAGCATGTAGAGTAATTAGGACTCTTGGGTTCTGTCTCTGTTTGACTAGATGACCTTGGTCAAGTATGTAAACCTTCAGTGCTGGGATCTCCCCACTCATGAAAGGGGAATAAAAATTGTTACCTAACTCATGGGAATGTTGTGAGTGTGGTGCACATTTATAAAGAGCTTTGAGATCCTCAGGAAATATTGCTCTGTATAAACAAAGTATTAAAGATTTTTCTTCCCTAATTATGATATATCTAATTTTCTCTAATAATTTTCATATTATTTCTAATAAATAGCTTATATCTGCCTAATGCAATTTAAATATTTGTAGTTCTTCAATATATTGAAAAAAATCATTCTTTGTTTTTTATTTTATATCGTTAAGGAAACCAGGATATTTTCGTTTGTGGTGTTCTGGGGCCTTTTTGTCTTGGAGCTTGTTATTTAGATGATCGCCTCTTGAATATACTGGTATTTATAAAGAGGAGGGGTTGCAGGTGGCTTTATTTTAAGTTCTTGCAAATAACTAAGACCTAATAATGTAAATAATATGGGGTAGATGTCAGAAAGAGTATTTTCCTAAGTGTAGCTGTGGAGGCTTTTTAGGCTGCATTCTCAGACATTTCAGTCTTCTGAATTTTCATAAAATTTTCAAGGTATAAAATCCCATCAAATTAATTGATGGAAAATTCTGAACAAACCCTGATGGAAATTGAATCTGAAAAAACACTACATGATCCATATACTGATAGCTTTAGGGCCATATCCTGCCCGCTGTAGAAAAAAAAATTGTGAGATCCTGGATATAATCTCTGTATCCCCAGCAACAACTGGTAAAAAACATCTGATTCTGGAACAATTTTTGTTACTAATGGAGAAAAATCTCAGTGCAGGGAAGGCAGCAAGGCAGGAAAGATCCCAATATTGATGGGAATGGGAATGGAAAAGGTAACAATATCTATTTCAATATAAATTGATATTGACTGAGATATTCAAAACCCACAGACAGATATGTATCTCAGCCACACCAGTAAATTATTGTTACTTAAACAGTAGAAAAACTGAAGCTTTTGTGGCTGAAGCTGCGATCTAAGTAGTTTTTACTAAACCAAACAAGGAAGTAACTTTCATTTTAGTCTCTCATTTTAGTCTTCTATTGGGCAACTAATATCAGTCTATCCCATGGAGAATCCACAGGCTCTTAGAAATGTAGTACCTTTCTATAAATGTGGGACAGTAGTAAGCAATCTGCCCTGGGATCCTTTAGAAACTTTTATTAGTTTATCTATATTTATATGCATATTATGTATACACATTGCAGCAAGTTGCTGCTGCAAGATGCCCTCTCATGACCGGGTGTGGCATTACAGCAGTTGTACCTCAGTTTCCCTCTTGTGTTCTTTGCCCTATTCTGGCCCTATGAATGGCCTTATTCTCTGGTCAAGACACATTAAAGAGTCTGACTTCTCTCTTCAATGGGCCACAGAGCTCTTTAACATGCCAAAAAGAAATATAAAGACAACTGACTCTTCAGCTCCAATCAGGTATGGATGGCCACTCCTCTTCCTTATAGGTAAGCCTCAGTTATAATACAAGGACCTCCACTCTGTCCTCAGCATCCTATAGGGAGGTCCTCCCCTTCCTATAGTCTTAAGCTAGCACAGTTCCTCACTTTCCCAGGGTTTCAGGCAGGCTGATGATCCCTCAGCAACCTTCCCTCAGGCTTCTGACACACATCAGGAATAAACAGTTTCCTGCCCTTCCAGAATTATTGGCCTTCTCTTAGGCACCTTCCCAGAGAAAGGGAATGCTCTACATCCTCTCCTCTGGCTCTTCTCTCCCAAATGACCTTTTGTCCTCAGGTCTATCCCCTCCTCTTCACCTGACCTCTCCCTTTCTAGGTGCAATCAGTGTGATTACTGTCACCCTCAGGCTTCCTTAACTCTTCTTCTGGCAGTGCTGGTGTTACACCCTGTACAAACATACACATCTCACACATGTGGATGTAATGCATGTAAAGGAAGATTATTTACCAGTTACTAACATATAGGAAAATACTAAAACCTGAACTATGAGCCATAACTAAATATACACTTTTGCTGGCCTTTTGTGAGATGACATCAATTTCCTAATTCCTAAATTTGGATTGATCTCTTATTATTCTTTAAATTTGAAATAAGGATAGACTATGTGCTCTGTAAAGCTAAGCAGACAAGGCAACGGGAATCTGAATGAACTTTTGAGGTCATATAATTAGAACTAGCGACATGTCTTTGTGAAACAGCGGCGGTTTTTCAATATCTCTGCAGAATGAAGAAGTAAATGGATCCGATCAGGGGCAACCATGATTCAGAAGCAAGGCATATTATAGATTTAAAATTAGTTGCATTTACAAAGATGCTTGGATTTTTTTTCTAGAAATGATGCAATCCAGGTGGGCAGGGGAGAGAATAATTATGAAAATCTTGCTGCGATCACTAGGCTATAAAATGAGGATATGCAACTGAGTGCTAGGACCTGCACCTGTTGTACGTATTTTATTCCTTTAATCTTCCATCTTCTGTAAAATAGGAAAGAAGAAAGCATTTTAAACTGGCACAATTTAGTAATTTACTAGATAAATCAAAGAGACTCAAATTAATCTTTAGTCCATATATTGCCCTTTGAAATCCATTTTTAGAGCAAGGAAAGTGGACATTTGATTATCTGCAGTGGAATATCTACAGAATTTTTTCACTGATTCTCAGGATATACATAGGCGAGAAGAAATAATCGTCATAGAATCCAAAGGTAAAAGGAATCATTGTAATCATCTAGTCTGACCTGCTGTATAGGAAAACATCCAGTCTTGATTTCAAAACTGACGATGATGGAGAATCATGCCTGATCCTTAGTAAATTGTTCCAGTAATTAATTACTCTCATGGTTAAGCATTTATGCCTTATTTACATTCTGAATTTAGCTTTAAATTCCAGCTATGGGATCATGATATATCTTTCTTTGGTAGAATGAAGAGCCTATTATTAAATATTGTTCCCCGTGTAGGTACTTTATAGACTATAATCAAGTCATTCCTTAACCTTCTTTCTGTTAAGATAAATATATTGAGTTTCTTGAGTCTATCAATATATAGCATCCTTTCTAATTCTTTATTTTATTTTATTTTTTTTGGTGACTCTTCTCTGAACCAAGTTTATCCTTCTTGAACTGTGGGCACTAGAATTGGACATAGTAGTACAGCAACAGTTGCATTAGTGCCAGGTAAAATATCCTCTCTAGTTCTGTTCAGCACTCCCCTGATTATACATCCCATGATTGTATTAGTTTTTTCTGGCCACATGATCACATAGGAAGCTCACGGCCAGGTGATTAATTACCACAACCGCCAGATCTTTTTCAGAGTCATTGCTTCCCAGGACTGAGTCCACCATCCTGTAAGTATGACTTACATTCTTTATTCCTAGATGTATACCTTTAGATTTGGCCACAATAAAATGCATATTATTGCTTGTGCCCAATTTACCAAGCTATCCAGATTGCTCTGTATTAGTATTATCCAGATTACTCTGTCCTATCCTCTTCCTTATCTCCACCAATTTGGTGTCATCTGCAAACTATCAGTGATTAGGCTGGTTGTACTGAGATACTGACTACCCTATGATAGGAAAACAGGAAATTTCATCATTTGTTAACTGAGAATTTCCTGGGTCTCACAATTTTCTCTCTACAGAGGGCAGGATACAGCCCTATAGCTACCAGTATGTGGATTATATATTTTTTAAGTGGCATTAATTGGCTTAGCTCTACTGACTTCAGGAGAGCTATATTGGTTTATATGAAGATTTCTCTTCATGAAAGCCATGCATGAGAATCAGCTCTACTTAATCTGAGTGGAGCACAGTGAGAAGCAATGCAAAGGAGATTCTCAAAGAAAGCCATCAGACTTTGAAGATGGTCTGGGTCTTACTTCTTAATCAAGAACCATCTTCCTCTCTTTTGTCTAAGTCTCCTTCATAATAACCCATGAATATTGTACATTACCTGGACTGGGGTGAAGAGGATCAAGGCTAGAAATGGGGAGCTCAGAGGTCCAGCAGAGCTCAAATTCTCCACCAATGAAGTGGCTAAATGGAGAAGTTTCAAAGAGCAATTCCGCATCTGTATATTGGCAAGCAGAGGCACTGAGAAGGTAGATGAATAAGAGGTAGCTATTTTTCTTAATGGTGCTGGGTCAGAAGCATTAGATGCATATAATAGTACAAAATTGAGCCAGGAAGTGCAGGCTGGTTTTGAGATAGTGGTACAAAAAATTGAAGAGTATTGCACTTCTAGAAAGAATGAGACTTTTGAAAAATACAACTTTTATATGGGAGCTGAAAAAGAGGGAGAAATTTTTGAAGAACTTCCAACTGATCTCAAGCTGCTGAGCCAATCGCGTTCTTATGAAGAGATTACAGATTTCCTAACCAGAGATGAGATTGTTAGTGGAGGATCAGAGATATAATGTTCAGAAAGATCTTCTCGAAGATCCAGATTTGAATTTAGAAAAGGCAATCAGAATTTGCCAGGCAACTGAGGTTACTCAGGCAAGATGGAGAGACAACAATACACTGAAGCAATGGCTGGGCTTATAACTCTTCTAAGCTACAGAAAAATGTAGAGGCAAACTAGATTTTCAGGATCTACAGAGAAATCTGAAAGAAAAAAGTAAATTAGCATGAACTTCCAGAAGGCAGTACAAAGAGCTGTGCCTGGTGTGATGGCAGACATGGGCCATAAGAAAGTCCTGCTTTTGGAAAGTGACGCAACAACTGCAAAAAACCAAAACCAAAACCAGAGTCCTGTGGCACCTTATAGATAACGGGTTTTCTTCGGCGTAAGCTTTCGTGGGCTATAACCCACTTTGTCAGATGCATGACAAAAACAAAACAAAAACCGAAACCCCAGCAACAACAACAACAAAAACCAACCAAACAAACAAAAAAAACGAAAACAAAACAGTTTGCAAGCAGGAACAACATGTGATTAAGCAGAAACAAGTGTGCACACTTTATACTAAGAAAAAAACTTCTCAAGCACCAGTGAAGAGTTCTTCATAGAACTATTTATGAAAAAGCAGCCCCAAGTGACTGGACAATTATTTTAGTAACAAAGGAAACTGGTACACAAGCAAATGTGGTGCGAGAGTCTGTTTGTTTCAATGTGCCTTGCCTTTTGTGTAAACCCCGTTTAATAAACTGGTAATCTTCAGATTTTACAATAGGGACCAGATGTCACCTGTTAATGTATGTGAGCTTGAAGTAAAGATAAAAGACAATGTGTACCCTTAATGCTGGGCTTGTCATCAGCAGAGGTTTTGAAAACCCAAAAAACAAGAATGCCTAATTTTGTAGAAACTGATGTAATAGATAAAAATGACTCGACCATGTATAAAAAAAACATAACAAACAAAACTGTTAAACTAAAAGTTTAATATGATGGGGGTAATAAGAACTTGAGCCTTTGAACAATATGATCGTATCTATATCTATGATGGAAAAGGTTGGTCACAAAAGGCAGTAATCTCTAATGAATTGGCTTTTGGGTCCTATGAGGTTATCACTGCTGAAGGACTGACATACAGACAGAATAGGAGACACCGTCAATAAATCCCAGGATGAAGGGAGGACAAGGAGATGATATGAGACAGAAGGACAGTCAGAGTCCAAGTCTTCAGTGATGAAACCAGGAAGGGTCATGGAGAAGTCCCAGAACATAGGCTATGTCTACACTTAGCCAAATAAGTCGACTTTGCTCACCTAGTGAGGAGGGCTTTAAACTAGGTTGGAAGGGGGAAGGTGACCAAAGCCCACATGTAAGTGAAACTGAGGGAGACCTGGGGGAAGGGATGGAATTTGGGGGGTGCTGGGGCTACAACAGCAGGAATAAAAGAGAGGGTAGTTGGAACTGGGGGGCGGGGGGAATCAAATAATTGTTTTTTATGTCCTAATGAAGTCATAGTACCTCAGGTGAGTGGGGAAGGAAGACACTGGGAGAAATTGCAAGGAGGAAGATGTGGCAGGAGAGAGAATCGAGAAGGCAAAGTAGGGCAATTGGCCCAGTATTTCAAGTGTCTGTACACAAATGCGAGGAGCCTGGGAAACAAGCAGGAAGAATTGGTAGTACTGGCACAGACAAGGAACTATGATATAATTGGAATAACAGAAATGTGGTGGGATAACTTGCATGACTGGAGCACTGCCATGGACGGATATAAATAGTTCAGGAAGGACAGACAGGGAAGAAGGGGGGGAGGAGTAGCGCTATATGTAAAAGAGCTGTATGACTGCTTGGAGCTCCACTATGAAAGTGGAAAGAAGCCGGTTGAAAGTCTGTGGGTTAAGTTTAGAGGAGAATGCAACAAGGGGGGTGCCGTGGTGGGTGTCTGCTACAGACCGCCAGACCAGAAGGAGGAGGTAGATGAGGCGTTCTATGGACAACTAACAGAAGTTTCCAGATCACAGGCCCTGGTTCTTATGGGGGACTTCAATTATCCTGACATCTGCTGGGAAGGCAATACAGCAGTGAACGGGCAATCCAGGAAGTTTTTGCAGAATATTGAGGACAGCTTCCTATTACAAATGCTGGAGGAACCAACTAGGGGCCTTGCACCTCTAGACCTATTGCTCACAAACAGAGAAGAATTGATTGGAGAAGTAGAAGTGAATGGCAACCTGGGCAGCAGCGACCATGAGATGGTAGAGTTCAGGATCCTGATCAATGGAAGGAAGGAAAGAAGTACAACATACACCCTGGACTTCAGAAAAGCAGATTTTGGCTCCCTTAGGGAGCTGATAGGCAGGATCCTTTGGAAGGCTGATCTGAAGGGGAAAAGTGTCCAAGACAGCTATTTTAAAGAAACCCTGTTACAGGCACAGGAAGATAACATTCCGATGTGCAGAAAGAACAGCAAATGTGGATGGCACCCAGCGTGGCTTAGCAGAGAACTCTGCGGTGAGCTGAAACATAAAAGGGAAGCTTACAAGGAATGGAAGCTTGGACAGATGACAAGGGAGGCGTATAAAGATATTGCTCGGGACTGCAGGGATAAAATCAGAAAGGCCAAAGGGCAATTGGAGTTGCAGCTAGCAAGGGATGTGAAGGATAACAGAAAGGGGTTCTACAAGTATGTCAGCAACAACGAAAGGATCAGGGGTGGTATAGGTCCCTTACTGAATGGGGCAAGCATCCTCGTGGTGGATGATGTGGAAAAGGCTGAAGTACTCAATGCTTTTTTTACTTCAGTCTTCACAGGGAGGGCCAGTTCCCAGGCTACTACATGGGGTAACGCAGAATGGAGAGAAGAGTGGCCCTCTGTGATGGAAAGTCAGGTTAGGGACTACTTAAACAAATTGGATGTGCACAAGTCCATGGGGCCGGATGAACTGCATTCGAGGGTGCTGAGGGAGTTGGCTGAAGTGATTGCAGAGCCGCTGGCCATTATCTTTGAGAACTCATGGTGAATGGGGGAGGTCCTGGAGGATTGGAAAGAGGCAAATATAGTACCTATCTTCAAGAAAGGGAAGAAGAAGGATCTGGGGAACTACAGACCGGTCAGCCTCACCTCAATCTCTGGGAAAATCATGGAGCAGGTCCTCAAAGAATCCATCCTGAAACACTTGGAGGAAAATAGAGTGATCAGGAACAGTCAACATGGATTTACCAAGGGCAAATCATGCCTGACCAACCTGATTTCCTTCTATGATGAGATGACTGGATTTATGGATGCAGGAAGAGCCGTTGACGTGGTATACCTCAACTTTAGCAAGGCTTTTGATACGGTTTCCCACAGCATTCTCGTCAATAAGTTAAGGAAGTATGGGTTGGACGAGTGGACCGTAAGGTGGATAGAAAACGGTCTAGATCAACGGGCTTAGCGGGTAGGAATCAATGGCTCGATGTCTAGTTGGCAACCGATAATGAGTGGAGTGCTCCAGAGGTTGGTCCTGGGGCCAGTTCTGTTCAACATCTTCATTAATGATCTTGATGATGGGATAGACTACGTGCTCAGTAAGTTCGCGGATGACACCAAGCTGGGGGGAATAGTAGATACTCTGGAGGGCAGGGACAGGATCCAGGGAGACTTAGACAAATTGGAACACTGGGCCGAAAGAAACCTCATGAGGTTCAACAAAGACAAGTGCAAAGTCCTGCACTTAGGACAGAAAAATCCCAGGCTGGGGACCAATCGGCTAAGATGCTGACTGACCCAAGCAATTCATAAATCCAAAAAATGACAACATTCTCCTCTCAGCAGCAAATGAAGCAGACACTTAGCTGTGTAATTAACCCTTTGAGTGTCCTGCATTTGGCACAACATGTCTAGGAGCCAGTTAAAAAAACATTTGAGAATGCCTGTTTCTAAAATCTTTCCCTGTAATGTTTTGGCGAGGGAGGGGAGACCAGTTATACACATAGCATATAGATGCTATTGAAAATCTCTTTAAACAAATGGTAATTATACCTTACATATGTCTTTTGAAGACTGATCTTCCTTGTTCTTATATTTCATGTTCAGCTTCTACTGTACCATGATTCCTGTATATTTTCATCATGTCACCTAAAATATAATGGGCCAGATTCTCCGGTTTGGTTTAACTGCCTTCCACACAATACTCACAAGTGCAGATGAAGGTCAGCGAAGGTGGCATTAGGCCCTCGATCCTTCACCAACTCAAAAGCCAGGCTGATCTCCTGCTGCAGAGTATAGCCAGTTGGAGACTTCCCTGATTGCTTGGCAGCAACCCCTAGGGTCTCCACCAATCATTCCAAAAGCCAGAGCCCCTGCCCCTGCCATACCTCTTTCTACCCAGGTGTGCCCCCTACCCTGCGGACTAGAAATCAGAATATTCAGAATGAAAACCAAATATGGAGTGTCTGTCTTGTTCTGAAAGGACAATGTACCTATAAGGGTACAAGGTGCCGTTACATTAACAGCCTTCACTTTCAATTGCCTATCTTTGGTCTATTTTGTCCATAATTAATTATTTCCACTTTTTGTATTTATTGTTTCTTTTTTTAAACCCACTTTGTAATACAACAATATGGAAATCCTCAAAGTGCAGTGAAGACCGTGATAGGTCTTCTGCTTGCCACCATAAAATCACTTCTGATGGGAAAAGGAGAGCAAACCTAAACCCAGAATGCAGCTCTGTAGAAAAGGACTTGTGGGTTATGGTGGACGGGAAGATGAATATGAGCCAGCAGTGTACCCTTGTTGCCAAAAAGGCCAGTGGCGTATTAGGCTGCATCAGTAGGAGTATTGCCAGCAGATCGAGGGATGTGATAATTCCCCTCTATTCTGCACTGGTCAGGCCACATCTGGAATACTGTGTCCAGTGTTGGGCTCCCCACTATAGAAAGGATGTGGACAAATTAGAAAAAGTCCAGCAGAGGGGAACAAAAATTATTAGGGGGCTGGGGCACATGATTTATGAGGAGAGACTGAAGGAACTAGGCTTATTTAGTCTACAGAAGAGAAGACTGAGGGGAGATTTGATAGCAACCTTCAACTGCTTGAAGGGGTGCTCCGAAGAGGAGGGAGCTAGGCTGTTCTCGATGGTAGCAGAGGACAGAACAAGGAGCAATGTTTTCAAATTACAGCTGGGGAGGTCAAGGTTGGATATTAGGAAAAACTTTCTCACTAGGAGGGTGGTGAAGCATCGGAATAGGCTACCTAGGGAGGTGGTAGAATCTCCATCTTTGGAGATATTTAAGGCCCAGTTAGACAAAACCCTGGCTGGGGTGATTTAGTGGGAGTGGTCCTGCTTTTTAGCAGGGGGTTGGACTAGATGACCTCGTGAGGTCCCTTCCATCCCCATTATTCTATGATTCTATGATTCTAAAGTCAACTTTAAGTTGACTTTGTTAAGTCGACTTAGCATGTCCACACCATAAAATTAGGTCGACTTAAAGTAGACCTTGCCAAATTGACTTAGAGCGTCCACACTGGATGCCCAAGTCGACTTCTAGGGGCTAGGTGGACCTAGGAGTGGTCCATGGTGGGCGAGGTGGGCACGCCTTTCAAAGTGCCAGGGGGCTCAGCATTTTCCCCATTGTACAAGGGTACAATGGGGGCTGAGCAGGACAGGGACAGGGGCAGGGTATAGGAACGGGGTGGACAGGGCTGTGTCCTGCCCTGTGGGTTGGCATGCTAGGCTCTGGCTGTGTCAGCCACCCTGGCAGGGAGGTCGGGGGGAGCCCTGGCGGCCCTTTAAGTCGACTTAAAGTCGATTTAGGGATAATCCGCATCTACACTGGATAAATCGACTTAATAAAGTCGATTTAGCCAGTAAAGTCGACTTTAAACTAGGTTTTATAAAGTCGACTTAAAATTTCCTTAAGTCGACTTAAGCAGCAGCTTAAGTCAATTTAAGGAAATTGTAGTGTAGACGCAGAGTAAAATCTCTAAAAACTGGAATCAGGGATCCTTAGGCATGAGCTAAATTAGTAACTTGAGACTTCACTGGCTGGTTTTGTGCTCTTTTTGTTGCTACAACTTATGTCCTGGCTGGCTTTCTGTCACCAAAAAGCTTATGGTTTTTTCAGGTCATGTTATGTGATTTTATACTTCAACCAAATAATGTAATAAACCTGCTTTCCATGAATGAACAAGACTGCGTGATCTGTTGGATATGACTGGATTAGGAGTCAGGAGATACGGGATCTGAGCCTTTGTCTTGCACTGTTCAGCTCACTCTTGTGTCTCCTCCAACCCTTTCTCTGTCTTGTCTATTTAGACTGTAGATGTCTTAGTGCAGACACTGTTTCATAATATGTGTGTAAGCAATTACTAACAGTTGGGTCCAGACCTCAGTTGGGGCCTCTAAGCACTAACATAACATAAATAATAATACATACCATTAACTAGAATTAATGAAAGAGACAATAGCACCTCTCCTTCACACCAGGCAAAATGGAACTGTTAAGCGTGGATATTTAAATGAAATGTTTTTATCAGCTCATTGAATGTTGTTTAGAAAATATACCATAGTGAAGCTATAAACCTTAGAGTGAGGTTTTTATTACGTTTTCAAAGCTATTTTTTGTATTAGTGGTTGGCAGGTAATAAATGAAATTGTTTTCTGTTGTTGCTGAGCAGCAGAACTACAGAAGGTGAGAAGATGCCTCTTGCCTTTGGACAGATATGGGAATATATAAATAGATTATAGTCTTCATCCGTTTTTGATGAGGTAGCTTGAATGTTTATTCTCTTAAAGACAATCCACCAAATTCTGACACGTTTCATTGTTACGGGATCCCATGAGAATAAGTGGCTGCACACACAGAATTTGCCTTCAAATGACTTCAGCATGGGCAAACTGGAGATGGTCAAGATGATTTATAGTCAAATAAAAATCGACTCAAGCCATTGCTCAAACCTCAAACCTCAAACAAAGTTGTTTTTTGTTTTTATTATTAAAAGTTTGTTTTTTTCCTTGTCTTTTATTTTTGAGAACCTCTGCACTTCCTGGTTCCAGATAGGGCTGATATTCCACAGGAAAGATTGAACTTGTGGTATTTTCAGAGTACCCAGACATGGAGATCTAATTGTAAAACCTTGCCTTGTGAGCATTCCAGCCTAATTTTATGGACTCCTGTGGTTTTTCTAAAGCTCAAATAAGCCTCTAAGTCCACACATTTTGTGGGTTTCCCAATAATCCAAATATTCACCAGCATGAAACGGCCAAGCAAATCTGATTTGTTTTATTTATGTTAATAGCCTCTCAGACACAGACTCTAAGGTCAGAAGGGGCCAGTAGGATCATCTAGTCTGACCTCCTGCACAATGCAGGCCTCAAAACCTCACCCACCCACTCCAGCAATAAGCCTCCAACCTATGACTGAGTTATTTATCTCCTCAAATCATGATCTGAGGACTTTAACATGCAGAGAATTCACCATTAAGTGAACCACGCCCTGTGCTACAGAGGAAGGCGCTCTGTGGAGTGAGATTAGAATACTAGATTTCTCTCCTTTCCCATTCATTTTTCCTTCTTTCTAATAGAAAAAGTGAAGAGTGAAAGTACCACAACTTTATTAGGACAGTAACAGCATTTGCTGCAAAATATGTAATCTTTCAGCCACCAGTCATTCAGAGAAGGCACTCAGAATTGGGGCACTCCTCTTTAATTTACTCCTCTGAATCAATACTCCTTGGGCCACTTTGTGTCCAGCTGCTTCATGTGTAAGAAGAGGTCTCAAGAAGTCTCCCCCCTGTTGTTCTGCACAGCAGCTAAGCACCACTGAAGTAACTGCAGATCAGACATTCGGAAACCTTCTCTTTAGAATTTAAAACGAAAATAAGAAGAATTTATGACACTTGTGCTTAGGCTTTGATAAAATCTTATTCCCAGATTCCCTGGACACATGAGCTATGCTTGGCATAAGTTTACAAATATATAATGCCTGTTGTCTTTGCCAACACAGACATTAAATAACCAGTATTTAACCCTTTGCCAAACACTCTGGGATAACTTGAGAATGAAAAGCACTGTATAAAATCCTTTATGTTGTTGTGAAGTACCCACCAAACTCCATACACCAACTCACAATTATGCTTATGTCCAGTGGTTGGATGATGAGCTAAGACAATGTTCATATATTTCCCTCTAAGTTTTTCCTTTCATTGGGAACAATTTTTCATAGAACAGCCTCCTTCAACTTATATGCCAATGCCCTAAGGCCTTTTTACTCATCTTGATTTAAATTAATGACCTCACTGATACCACCAGCAATTGAACCATCGCTCTCAAGAGCCAAGAACTGCATATTGAATTTGATTAAGTCTGCTGGCTACTAATTTTCACTTTTAATTAGGTATGACGCAACTGTAGGAAGAAAATACAGCCGCGCATACAACAAATAGCATGCATCTACAGTAATTTTCTATAGTGTAACCTCTGGCCCATTTTATTTAATGGGGCTCCTACAGAACATTCTTCTATAAGAGCTACTTAGCCTGATCATGAGAAAAATAGTCCAAGCCTAAACATTTAACTGTTAAAATTAAAGGATAATCTAATGACAATAAATATTTGCCAGACAAAGGTACATGATGCAACTACATGTATCTATGACATTGGATAATCCCCTTTGTCTCTTTGATATATTTATTGGATGAGTGTCCTGTGACAATAGACTACCATCATAGTAAGACGAACAACAAGAGGCTATGTCTACACTTGCTAAAATTTTTTCGAATTAGTTAGTTCGAACTAACTAATTCGAACTAATTTTAGTTAGTTCGAATTAGCTTAATTCGAACTAGCATGGCCACACTGGAATGTTAGTTTGAACTAAGCAAGCACTTGCTTAGTTCGAATTAGTGATCCCCATCCATTTCAATGGCTGGTTAATTCAAACTAAGAAATTAGTTCGAATTAACATGGCCACATTTGTTAATTCGAACTAGTTAGTTCAAATTAACTCCTTAGTTCCAATACCCTATTTGAATTTATTAGTTCGAATTAAGGAAGCCCTTAATTCGAACTAACTAAAGCCTAGTGTAGCCATGGCTTTAGTTAGTTTGAATTAAGCCTCCTTAATTCGAACTAATTTACCAGTGTAGACATAGCCAGAGATGGTATAATCCCTGAAGCTACTCTTTTTGATTTGCAGTAGAGATTCTGCTGAGAACCATTACTAGCTGTTCTGCTGCCTGGCTTCTTGTTACTGCATTAAAGATACAGCACACATGTTCTTTTAATTGGGTTTTCCTAATTTTTGACAGATAGACACTGAAGAAAAATGTCCCTCCTCATTTCATCCCCATTGGAAGACTGTGCTGATAGAGTTTGCAGGACAATTTAGTGGGGGTACTGTGTATACTAAAAGGGAGACATTTTGAAAAGCACATTGAATTGATCTTCATTTGGAAGTTGGGGGTAAAGCAGTCCTTTGTGTCTTTGAAAAAATCTCCCCTAAAATCGACATCTGTTTGTAGACAATAGGTAACTGCAGATGAAAACAGATGTGTATATACCTATTTTTGTTTATGCTGGTTGCAAAATTTAGTTGATTATTTTTTAGAATTTGGCTCCCAATAGTCTTCACATGAGAATGGCACATTCTATCAGCACTACTTTAACCTTATCAAATAACAGCTTTGGGCTATTTCACGCAACTAGTCCACTTACCAAGCAGATTAGTTAGAGAAATATTTTCCACAAAAAAGATAGTGTCACACACAGCAGTAATAGACTACTCACACCGATATTATTAATATGGGAGCATTTTAATTTTATTGATTTGTGAAAGAACTTAACAATGAAGAATTTTCAACTAGATATGGATAATTAATAATATGTTAATAGAGGAGGATGGTGTTATGCACGTTAGAATGCTATCACCTGGCCAGCTCAAGCAGCACATAACTTCTATTTTCTTGGCAGCCTTAGAGTCTTTTTCACCTTGTTCAGCCTATCTATGTGATTATTCACATATACGTAAAAGGGCATCTTCTTGAACATGGTGTATATAGCAGACTACACTGCAGATTTTGATTAAAATACTGCTCCGTGGCCTTTCAGCTATATTCTAATTTTATTTAATATTTCTTTCTACATGTATGCAGAAAATTGCAAGCCAATATTAATAAAAGAAGGCTTACAGGAATATGGAAAGAGAGCAATAGATCCTTGACAAAAATTATTTACCTACCTAGAGTTTCATTTCAAAAGTTAACAGAACTCTGTGATGCTTGTATAAAGCAGTGTTATTAAAACTGTTAGACATTTTTAACCTACTTTAATTTATTCCATGAAAATGTAATCCCCTGTTGAATGGAGCTAGTGTGAATTTTCAAAAGTCATAATCCACTGAAGTGAAAAATCTTTAATGATGACATAGGACCAGGCTTCAAAGGTTTAGTTTAAATTCTTTCTAAAAATGTAAAACAGAGGGCAAGAGTTAATAGGATATTTCATACAGTTACATTTCAATCCTCCTCCAAATCTTTATAAATTCACTTGCACCAGTAGAAACATTCTGGCTGAATTTTCCACACTTCTAAGGCAAAAATGAAGAGCTGTAAAATCATAATGTGAGGATCTGCTCTGTGTATTGTAACTCAGTTGTCTTTCAGTTTACAGGCTATTATATTACACGTGATAGCATAATGTCTTCAAACGGAAAGAGAAATGACATGATTTACAAGCCAGACAGCATCCATTCTGACATAGTTATTTTATCATGCAAGAAAATGAAAACAAACTATGCATCAGACACTTTTCTAGCTCTTCTGCAGCTATGGGAGTTTTGCCATTGAATGTAGTGGGATGATTTTTCCTTTAAATTGAAAAGCTATTACCACTGTCAGTAAAATTATTCCATAAAAGCAATTTATAAATGTGTTTTTACTTAATCAATGCATTTTCTTTTATTATATAATATGACATAATACCTGTCACTTGGCGCCAGGTTTTAAAAGAGCTTTAGACCCCTAAAGATGCATATAGTGATTAGTATAATTTTCAAAAATGTGTCCACAGATTAACTCTAAACTCCCATTGATGGCTGACTGCATGAAGCAAGGATATATAGGATGCTAAGTCCTAGTCTACACTACAAATTTATATTGGTATAACTACATTGCTCAGGGGTGGAACAAATCCATACCTCTGAGTGACACAGTTATACCAGTCAAACTCCTATGAACACAGTGCTATGTCTCTTGTTAAAATAACTACCGCCTCTCAGGGAGGAGAGGGGATACCTATGCTGACAGGAGAAACTCTCCTGCAAGTGTATGTAGCTTCTTCACTAAGTGCTACAGTGGCACAGTTGCACCATTTCAGCTGAAAAATCTGTATTTGAGGGTTTTCAGTTTATTGTCATCTTTAAGTACCTAAATACCTTTGAAAACCTGTCCCTTTGTGGATGTTGAAAGCTCAGGGAGATTTATTTTTCACATGCTAAGTGTCAGTCAAAATGTTTCCATGATTAAATTAAACTAAAATATAACTTCACAGAAGCGGTGATGGGGGAACCCAAATGAGTCATTAGCTCCTTGAGCTTGACTAAGTACACAGTTGCACACACGTCATGCTTCTCATGAAAAACCACAGAATGGGAGTTTTCACACACTTCAGGGGATACTGATAAAAGTTCACATTGCACATTCTGGGACAAAAATAATGCAGAAGTCAAGAGCACTAGCAGATTTGTAGGAAGTGTTGAACTTGGGCACATCTAGAGCTGATTGAAATTTCGACAGTATTTTGTCCCCCCACAAATCTCTGAGGCAGAGTAACTTCTGCAAAACTGCTACTCTTCCTCCCATGGTATGTAGAAATAGTGTGGAGAAAGAGACTTGTCTTCACTACACAATGCTCTTGGCAGTACAGCTTCTTTGAGGGATGCCACTGTGCAACAGGATACATCCTTTCCCTGGGCAGAGTTAAATGTGGAGGCAGATAGCGACTCTATCCACATCTACTCCTTGGGCAGCACAGCAGTTTGCTGCACCACACTTGGGGCTTGTGGCAAAGCAATGTACCCCGATTGAGCTCTGAGAGAGAAATATGGAGCATGTGAGAATATAAAAGATAGGGAAGTGTTCAATCATTTTTAACACTTTAATTTGGTTACTGAAATATATTACTGTAGGGTATCTTAAGAATAAATACCAACCAAACAATAAGGGTTATTCATCGTTTTAGAATTTTCTGAAAATTATTAGAAACATGTTCCTTTTCAAATGTTTTTATGTTGCACAGAAAAAACACAGAAAAGCTGTAGCTGTTTTAAGTTCCTTTTCTTTAGCTGAGCAGCCATCTACAGTATTTTCAGATTGCGTATTGAATAACTAAGGGTTATTATATACCTAAATAGAGGTATTTGCATCTATTTTAGGTTGTTTGCTGTTCCTGTCCTCCAGGATACCAGTTCTCTAATTATACTTGGAGGTCTGAAAATTGAAATTATGGGCCAGCTCCTCAGCATGTTTAAATCAAAATGGGTCTACTGACTTTAGCGAATCTCTATCAATTTACAGCAGACGAGATTCTGGCAACCAGTATCTGGTTTTGTTTTGTCCTTGTCTGAGAGATGAAAATTGCCCAAATGACATCTCTTCTGTCCCCTTTAAAAGGTCACTTTGGACAAGTAGGGTAGCCACCATCTTAAAGAAAGAAAGAAAGAAAGAAAGAAAGAAAGAAAGAAAGAAAGAAAGAAAAGCAGAATTTAATTGAGAATTTTCTTTGGAAACCAAGTACTATTGATTGAATGGAGCAAGTATATGTGAATATTAAACATGAACATAAATGTAGACATGACCACCTGAGTTAGCAATGTATGTTGATTTTTTTATGAGAAACCAACATTTTCCTGCACAACGGAGACATGGTCTGCAAACCTTTTGTTCCATCAAAAATCCAATTTTCCATAGAAAAACAATTTTCATAGAAACAGTTTTGACCAGTCCTGCCCAGGAGATTTCTGACCTTGTCAACAACCTCAGACAATATTTTCACTGATATGAATGACTGCACATTTCCCATGTGCAGTAGTTGGCATAGAGAACACTTCAGCATTAGGGTTGAGAGTATTTTCATATTATTATCTGTCATTAGCTAAGTATATCTTTTTGGTGTAATATCCATTTTCCCTCAAAATTCCTATATTTTCCTCTTATGGTACATCATGGCAGAGAAAAAAGCCCAGATTCCCCTCCATACCCTTATCTTTTCTAACCTCGCAATTATTTGCTTAAGTACCATAAAACAACTTCAAGAACCAGATCCTCAGCTGGTGTAAATGGAGCTATGCCATTAATTAATCCACATTAGACCTTAGAGTTTAGGCAACTCCTGCATCATTGTTTTTTAGTGATCAGATTCATCAATGTTCATATGAGAAGAAAAAGAATTGTTTTGTTTCCCGCAAATGTGCAGTGACATCAACAGCAGAGGATAATATAGTGGATTCAGCTGATAATTTGTGCTGAGAATTGGAACCTTAGGAAGACATAACTCTCTGCAGTAAACAAACAAGGAGTCCTGTGGCACTTTTAAAGACTAACAAATTTATTTATCGCGTGAGCTTTTGTGGGAGAAAATCCCACTTCATTTCTCCTGCAATGTACCATTAAATCGAACCTGTTCTTGGCTACTGTACTTGGTGGCACTTTCTTCCTTGTTTATGGATAAGTAATGTGCACAGTCTCATGCAGCTCCTTGACTGAATATCATTGGAAGATGGGGAGAATGGGATACTTATATATGACATCTTAGTTCACATCACCATTGAACAAATTCAGCTGAGAATAGGCTCTGAAACTGAATATTTTGATAATGTACAGCCAACACATGCACCTCCATCCATCTGGCCATGGGACAAAATAGGATTATAAATAAAAAGATAGGACCCTGTATGTGAAATATTAATGAACAGGGCCTTTGCTTAAATGTATTCTTCCTCTGCTTTCAAAATATTAATTTGTAATGCATCACAAGGCCTCTGCTTCATTTCACTCCATCTGCTATAATCATCTCTCCATCAAATTCTAATGTCAATTGCTTTGTTGAAATTATAATTTCCTTGGAAGGTCATTGGCTTGTGTGCCAACTACTCACTAGGTAACAGACACGTTAACAGTAGCATCTAGCACTTTCTTTTTCCCAGTAATATTGTTCTATACTGCTCAGATGGATCTAGGCTGAGCCATTACTAATAAGCTGATCAAAGTATAGCAGGATCCTAGTTCTTTAGGTCTTTTCACCAACCACCCAATAAAAATATAATGGTTATGGGCAGACATTGGGTCTCAGTGAGAGTTCTGAATTCCTTTGCTTCATCAATTTACACCTATGTGTGTCATGCTCCTGTATTAGCAAAGTATCTGAGGCACCTGGCCAAGAAGCGAGAATTCTGTGTTGCTCTATACAGTGAATATGCAAACTCTGAGATGACAAATTCCTACTACAGTGTGCCAGCCAAAATTAACTTGTGTTCTTGATTAGTTATTTACCTGAAGAGAGAAATTTCCTACCTTGAATATTAGATTGTTTGTTTACATTACCATTTGCCCTCAAACATTCATACACTTAGAGGAATAAATACATAATTTCTAAACCAATACTGTAATTATATATAATGAACTGTAATAGATCTACAGTATAATGAAAGACTAAGAAATCAAGAGTCATTTTGTACCACTTGGATTTTTTTTTAAACTTATCTGATCTCAAGCATTCAGGTTTGGGCTATGGTAGATAATAGGTTCATGTGCATGAGAGATTAAATTGAACCCCAAAGGCTTTGAGGTAAATGAGTTATCCCCTCTTAGGGAGTCTTAAATGAGACAATAATACTCATGAAAAACACATCTAATGAAGTTAAGTGTCACTGTGAAAATGGCTTTAGTCTAAAAGGATTAGATAAAAACAGGAATGTTGTGTTGAAACTGAGTGAAATTGGGTCTACAGATCAATTCCTAAGTCATTAACATATACTGAGACTCCATAATATAACCTTCATATGTTACGTTCAGTGAGAGCACTGTCCAAAATTGCAAAAAATATATTGAACAACAATTTCCCATTATTCATGGGAAAAGGGAGACCAGATGATACCAAGAGAGTCTAGAGATTATCCAGAATATAAATTCTCCACATAAAAGGCCTGAACCAAAGCTAATTGTACTCACTGAGAGTGTTTCAGTGACTTCAGTGGCATTTGGATCAGGCCCCCAAAATCTTCTATTCTCTGTAGTAGTTCCCTTCTGAGAACCACTTCTCATCATTATAATCATTTAAAAATCTCAGGAAGTATTTCTTTGTTGAAGAAAAATATCTTATCATCTTTACTTCATTAATGACATGCATTGTTGTGGGTATATCTGTCAGAGTTTCATACTTAACCTATTGCTATTTGTATTATTATGATGGTGCTTAAAGCTCCCAAGAAAAATCAAAGCCCCTTGATGCCAAGCATTATATAAACCAATAGAAAGAGACAATCCAAAGACCTCCTGTTGATAGAAACTTAAATCCTAGTACAGATTTTGGAAATGTAGCATACAGTACAACTCAAGTAAATCTTGACACTTACTGTCCATGGTACTTAAATTTACTGTGATATTTATGTAGACCCAATACTAATTAAAGGGAAAACTACAAATCCCCCATCCTGCAAAAATTTACACAAATAACTTCCATGTATGAAAAGTCCCCCTGAACTCTGCTGCAGTGTGGCAAACAATTGAGTGCAGACCATATCAAGGCTTAAATGGCACAGTATATAGATTCAGGAAGATGGGAGGGAAAAAGAGAAAGCAACTTCAGATTAAATAACATGGATGTTATAGTACATATATAACATGCTCTAGGGATGGAAGAATTATTCACAGCAAATTGAAATGTTCAATATTTTTTGCATTTCACCGAGTATTGGAAATTGGTTCTGTTTTCATAATATTTTTATGCTAAAATGGGACTATTTTCAAGTGAAATAGTTTTTACTCATATACAATGTCATGTGTTTGCATGTTTTGTTACAATGATATTACAATTTTTGTGACAGTTTTGAGACAGCTGGGTAGATGTGAATACAGGTATAACAAAATCATGAATTAATTAATGAAAGAAATCCTGGTTTTCTCCACACCACTGTTGTATCAGACAGTTGCACTATGTACGTCTTGGTATGCACATCTGGGTGGGTATAGGTATAGCTACAACACATCATAGTAGTATGTGAAAAAGCAACTGGTTTGAAAACAAGATGATACTATCATTTTGTCAGTTCTACTACTTTGATGAGCAATGAATTGTAAGTCTGTATTGTTAACCCTTTTGAGTGGTCTTGTGCTGTTTAGTTAGACTCTTTACTCAGCTCCCTGACTAGGGAGGGCAGGAATAGGTCTTTAATCATGAATGTAGCCAGTTACCAAATAGAAAATCACAAACAGAGGTCTCAGGGCCAACTACATGACGAGAAGCCCTTAAACTATTACAAAATTGATGAGAGTAACAATCAGTTGCGATTGTTAGGTCAGATACAAAACAATGTGTCTTGCATGGAGTCTGAAGCTTCCATTTAAATTTGAGATGCACAAATCACTCATGATTTGTAACTGACAGCAAGTATTTCAGAAATATCCATTTCTCCTGAGTGGTGGGTGCTTGGTTTTATGCTCTCTCTCTCTCTCTCTCTCTCACGCACACACACACACACACACACACACACACACACACACACACACACACATCAAAAAACAAAAGAAAAAACCAACTTTTCTTTAAAATGAACTTTATGGTGTTACATCCTCTTATGTGAGAATTTACTGTTTAATCCTCTGAAATGTAACTCGCCAGAACACAAATGTTTAAAACAAAACAAAACAAAACAAAACAAAACAAGGAAGGAAGGAAGGAAAAGAAAAAAACAAGCTGCGAGGACAGTAAATACAACAATAAGCAATTTATATTCTACCTTCAGATTGCAGGTACACTAAATCTGCAGTTAACTGCTTAGATACGTGGTAGACTGGCACATTTCTTCTTTTAACCATATTTCTCTTATTTTGCTCTCATTCCCCATAAGCCTCTGCAAAATTATATTCTAAGTCTCTCTCCCTGTGATGTTTTCATTGCTGCTTCATTAACCAGTGCTCCATCAGAGCTTTTCATTATAGCCTCTCTCCTTGCTCACTATGTTGATGCTAAGACACAGATACAAACCACCTATCAAATGCTAGGCAACATTTATCCTTCCTTTCATTCAAAAGATTGAAAAATCACCCCAGGGACAATCCTAAAGAACATATTCTACTTATTTCTTTTCTGTTCCCCCCACTATCCTAAATCTAAAGGCACTGTGCCTATTTTGTTAGAGCTCTGACTGACTTTTTTTTTTTAAAGGTTGTGACATACTTGTCATCCCTTCAAGATGTTCAGTGGTCTCTATGACAAATTCCATGAAGCATGTTTGGGAGGGGGCATGACTCCTCTGGAAGGAGAACAACAACAATACAATTCAATTTCATGTTTACCAAGATATGGAAATATCTTTGTTATATTTGATTAAGGGAAGTGGCATTTATAAAAGCAAACAGGATAATGGGAGGGTTCTTGAACACCCATATTTTGAAACTATCAGCCAGGGCTGCTGTTATGTTCACTGTATCCAAGCAAAGGAATTAAGACCAGTGATGGTCTCCTTACAAACGAAGACTTGTTCATCCTGTCCGTGACAATGTGTACAATATTTTGAAACCTGGAGTGGAAAAATTAATACAACTAGCTTAAGTCTTTGTGCTCTGGTACTGACATGGTCCTGAAGTTTTTAGATTCTTCCAGATTTCAGAGCAAGGTTTTCATGACTTTATAAAACTTTGGTCTGTATTTTTGACGGTTAATCTCACTTAGATAGTCTCGCTTCCGCTCATTCTGAGGTAATCACTCTAGGAAACAAATTCCAAAGGGGTAGCCGTGTTAGTCCAGGTCAGTAAAACAAACAAAGGCTATGTCTACACTTGGAAAGTTAAGTCGACTTTAAGTTGACTTAAGAAATTGGCTGCACTTTAACTCAACCTTGTAAAGTTGATTTAACAGCAGAGATAGCCATTATACTGGATTTAAGTCGACTTAATAAAGTCGATTTAGTGGTAATCCTCATCTACACTGGCCTTAAGTCAATCTAAATAGGTGGTGTTATTAAGTTGACTTAAGCTTTCCTTAAGTCGACGTAAGGAAATGCTTAAGTTCACTTAATAAAAACCCAGTGTGGACGCAGCCTTTTTTAGGTCGACTTAAGCATCCTTAAGTCGACCTAACTTGCCAATGTAGACAAACCCAAGGAGTCCTGTGGCACTTTTAAAGACCAACAAATTTATTTATTGCATGAACTTTCATGGGAGCATCTGATGGTCTTTAAAAGTGCCACTGGACTCCTTGTTTGTTTTAGGAGACAAACACTCCCCTGGATTTATGTTCTGCATAGGTCACTTTGAATTGAATTAAGCAGAGCAGTGCAGGGATATAAACCACCCCTTCTGCAGAGCCAGTCCATCTACTTTGCATATGGGTGGATGGGAAGTGGGTGGAGCCTGGGATTTGCACCTTCTCAGCACTACACCACTGCCTTTGGGAGGATATGTTATTTCAGCATACTGTAGCAGAGGGAGATGTGACTTCTCAAGTCAGCCCAGGCATGCCAACTAGTGCACGGCTCATGGAAAAGACATGGCCAGTGGCATTGCTGCCATAGGGTACAAGGGATATGTGCCCCGAATGTACTCAGCAGTGACCTGAGTCCCGCCAAGGGGCTGGAGCTGACGGGACCATTTTAAATTTCCTGCCCTGCTCCACTCCCAGGCACGTAGCCTAGGATGGAGCAGGGTGGAAAATGTAAACAGATGCTGGGGGTGTGTCTGGAGGATCACCAACTCCCTCAATGTTAGTGCTATGCTGATGGGGGGGAGCCTCAGGAGCTGGGCATGGACATGGGTGGAGGCAGCCAGTGGTGCTTGGGGGCCCCACAGGATAGCCAGCGGTGCTTGGGGGCCCAGCTTGGGACAGCCCAGTCCAGCTCAAGGGGCCTGGCAGGGCAACCCAGCTCTGGGCCTGGCGGGGAGGCTGGTAGTGCTTGGGGCCTGGCTTGGGGCCCAGCAGGGTGGCCGGCAGTGCTTGGGGGTCCAGCTTGGGTGGCAGGTGTGGCAGCTGGCAGTCCTTGGAGGCCTGGCTCTGGGGCCTGGCAGAATGGCCGGTGGCACTTGGGGGCCTGACTTGGCGCCTGGTTGGGTGGCCGGTGGCATAGGCCCAGCTTAGGAGTGACCGGCTTGAGTGGGGGCAGCTCAGGTGCTGGGGCCTGGGTAGAGAGGCCAGATTGGTCCCGGAGCTGCCAGTGGAAGGGGTTGTGGGGGTGGGGGAAATGTGGGGGGGGGGGCAGGGCCTGTATGCCCCAAATATTCTCTATTATTTAAATTGTAGTATGGCCTGCAGGCCACAGTCAATCATAGAGTTTAAGCTAGAAGGGACCATTTTATCATCTAATCTGACCACCTGCATATCACAGGCCTCCAGCATCACCCACCACCCGTACAACCAAAATTAGACCAAAGTAATACAACCCACAAGAGACTAGACTGTTATGTACAACATTCAGAGAATAGGAAGGACCAAGAAACACCAGTGCCTGAGCCCTCACCATGGCAGAAAAATGATTGAGATATACCCAGATAATCCTGGCAAATGACCCACACTCACATGCTGGAGAGAGAAAAAGGCAAAGAAACTACCCAAAGGCTATGTCTACACTGGCAATTTAAGTCGACTTAAGGAGGCTTAAGTTGACTTAAATTAAGCCACGTCCACACCAGGCTTTCATTAAGTCGACTTAAGAAATTCCTTAAGTCGACAATGAAAACTTAAGTCAACTTTATAACTACCATTCATTAGGTTGACTTAACCCTTAAGGGTGGTTAGGTCGACTTAATAAAGTGGACTAAGTTGACTTAAAGCTAAGTCGACTTAGTCCACTTTGTTAAGTTGACTTTAATAAGGTCGACTTTAAGTCAACTTAAAAGACTCCTCTTCAAAGAGTATATAAATTCAATTTGAACCAAGACACAACCAGTGAATGTGACAAACAAAAGGAAAGAGTGGGGTAGGGAGGGAGGATATGGGTATAGATAATAAGATCACATGGTTACACACACTGGCTACTGCATATACTCACTATTACACAGCATAGTTGTGTTGGTTCCACGGGAGATATGTATTTTTTTTAAATAAGAAAAATCAGCTATCCCCACCTGGCACAAAAACCAAACATTGGTCAGTGAACTGCTTGCAGATGTCACAGCAGAAACAGATTCTGAGCTGGGGTTTGAAGGGACCTTATGGATTAATTCAAAAGGGCATTCTGTGCATAAGGCTGTTAAAGAGAAATAGATTGTGACCTCCTTGAAAGGCAACAGAAATGGTCTTTCTGTTCTGTTTTATAGAGCACATTTTCAGTTTAGATTTAAAACTGATTTTAACTCCAACTGATTGCTGAACTCCAATCTCTTTGATCTCTGATGGGAGGTTTTGTGTGTACCTATTTCAATCTGACCTTTTTTCTTTCAGGTTACCTGTGCAAATTTAACAAATGGCGGCAAATCAGAACTTCTAAAATCAGGCAGCTCCAAATCCACACTAAAGCATATATGGACAGAAAGCAGCAAAGACTTGTCCATCAGCCGACTGCTATCACAGACTTTTCGTGGCAAAGAAAATGATACAGATTTGGACCTGCGATATGATGCCCCAGAAACTTATACTGAGCAAGATCTCTGGGACTGGCTGAGGAACTCCACAGACCTCCAGGAGCCTCGACCCAGAGCAAAGAGACGGCCCATTGTCAAGACTGGGAAATTTAAGAAAATGTTTGGCTGGGGCGACTTTCATTCCAACATCAAGACTGTCAAGTTAAACCTATTAATAACTGGGAAAATTGTTGATCACGGCAATGGGACGTTTAGCGTTTATTTCAGGCATAATTCCACCGGTCAAGGGAATGTATCTGTAAGCCTGGTGCCCCCTACCAAAATAGTGGAATTTGACTTGGCACAACAAACAGTGATTGATGCTAAAGATTCCAAGTCCTTTAACTGTCGCATTGAATATGAAAAAGTTGATAAGGCTACCAAGAACACCCTCTGCAACTATGACCCTTCAAAAACATGTTATCAGGAGCAGACCCAAAGTCATGTGTCATGGCTCTGCTCCAAGCCCTTTAAAGTAATCTGTATTTACATTTCCTTTTATAGTACAGATTATAAACTAGTACAGAAGGTGTGTCCTGATTACAACTACCACAGTGACACACCATACTTCCCTTCAGGTTGAGGATGAACAACACATGTCTGAGACTGAAGCCTGAGGAATAAAAGAGGTCATATGACAGGGCTGTTACCTCAAAGAAGAAGGCCACACCTATTGCCTGGAATGTGTCTATACTCTGCTGCTGCTGTCAAATGGCTGCAAATATGTTAGTGGAAAACAATCTAATGTAATTTCTGCCCAGTCAGCTCTACGTATCTGTCTAGTTCCAAACCACTATGGATTCAGAATAAACCACACAGACACACACTCTTTCAGCTCGCATCTATTGCGATTCCTGTTAAGAGGGCTTTCATTGTCTGGTACATAATGTTCAGAATAACCCATCATCAAGACAAAAGGATTAACTAGACAGAGAATGGTTTCTAACATAAACTATTATGGAAATCTCCATTAAAGTGTTGAATACATGCCAATCAATAATCCCTACTCATGCATTCTTCTGCTTAGAGTAACTGTACTGGTAAATAATACTATAGGAGTAAATGCTTGTTAAAATGGAAAAAATGTGTGTCTAGAGTTAAGTATTCCTTATTATATGAACACAAAAAAGCATAGTGACTTTTTTCCAGCATACAGTAGGCACATTCAAGGTGGCATTAAGTGGCTCTTTTTCTGTGGAGAGAGCCTTTTATTAGTAAAGATGAGCAGACATTTGGAATTTACATGTGGGCAGACATTATAGTTTCATATTTCTTCACTGAACATTTAAATTGGCAGAGCTGAGACCAGCTGGACTACTTAAAAACTCTCCCACTGTTCTGCAAGGAGGAAAATGCCTGATAGACAACATGTAAGTTATAAGTGGCTGTCTTATCTTTATTAAAAATATTGTAACATTCAATATCCTAGTCTTCATTTGTATGAATGGTTTGTATTGTATATAGTTTAACCAGTGTTATTTGAGCTGCTTATTAATATTAACTTGTAATTGTCTCTCTGCTTGTTATTGGTTAAAAACAATCAAGGAAACAAGGAATTCATTTTATCAATGTAGCTGTAAACTCCATAAAAAAGACAGAATTATGTACAAAGCATTTATTCAGCTAAAGTATTGTTGAGAGCTATACATATTCAACATTACAGTCTGTCTGTATTTAGATATTTTATTTCCAGACAAAAAATGAACTGTACATAAAAATAAAATACTTAAAGTTGAGTTTCAATATGTATTGTGTAGATGGTGGTTTAAATGGTCTGACAAGAAGACTATGCTCGAACTCCATCTTTCAATCTCATGTCTTCAAATTTGTGCAGAATTATCCCAAGCTATAGCATGCAGGCAGATATTTATGTCTTAACAGGGCCTTGTTGACTTCAGTAGGAGTCATCCCTCAAAGAACAATTTTCAGGAGCAGGGCCTATGTTATTATTTGTCATAAATGAAAGCAACTTGCCAATTTAAAAGTGAGAAAAATTGTTCTCTCTGTGTGTACACAAGTCTGCCTTTGCCTTAATTCTAGCTTCATCTAGGCATAGACCTCCTATATAGTAGAAGAGTTTTATTTCTCTAAAGGAAAGCAGTTGATTGTGCATCTTTTTTTTTTGTGTGTATAGTGGCATACCTTGCCCCCAGCTTCCAGCTATCCAACCACAATAACTTCACTGAGATGTTTACAACTAATGGAAGGCTGCCCTGAAAGGATCTCAGCATTCCCTCCTGGTTCTTTCAGGATTACCATTTGTGGCCACCCACACATGAATTCTATTCTTCACTCCTAGATGGCTGCCAAAGCTGTGCTTATTCACTTGCTGGGAAAAGTCTATGCAGGAAAGAAAGCCTAGACATGCACTTCTTTAATGCTCCAGCAGTTCAAAGGTCCAAGAAGCGAGAAATCAGAAGCCACTTCTAATCCTGGACCACCCATGCTGAATTGTGTAGGACTTACATCAAGATCCTAGATGACTCTTTCCTCACCTTAACCTTTCTTATTAAAGAATAGTATGAAAGTGAAACAAATTAATAACAACTATTTTTACCCTTGACTAAAAGTGAAGGAGAAAATTCCACAGGATCAAGTTTGGCTTCTTGGAAAAATGATAATGGAAATTATTCTACCATAATATGAGACACTTCCAAGGACAATTTTATCACTCTGGATCTGCAAACTTCGCACAGTTTTGGAAAAAAATATGGTCTAAGCCATACAGTTCAGATTCTGATCCAGATTTCCACAAAGACCAGGAATACACAGATCCAGGATTTTCCTTCTGTTCCACCTCTGCTAGGAATTGTGAATAGACTGCTAGTGATTCATGATTTGTGCTGTGGGAAAAGTATCTGTTCTGCATATTATATAAAAAGTTGAAGTTCTTCGCACTAAGGATTGGCTCCATTAAATTCAGTGGAGCCAGTATGTCATGGTAGGGGTGCGTAAAATATTCAACTCTATTAGTAATCATTATTATAATTAATAAGCATTTATACAGAGCATGGGTCTTCCCTGGCCGGCACTTTGTGTAGTAATTTATATCCATGCAAAGTGGTTGTAAAATGCTATAACTTGTAGTAATTTATATCCATTTTGTATGTCCACTCATTGATCACCTTTTTCAGTTTTCCCCTACCCTTTTAAAATAAAAACTTTCCGACTTTTGCAATACAACCTTTACCAATACAAAAATAAACCAACCAACAGGTAATGATTCAGCTTCTAACAGTGGAAGCTTTATAGTTTTTGCTGCTCTTGTTCCACTCAGTAATACTATTTTCCCTAACTGTTTTTCTTTAAGTTGACTATTGTTATTCACGAACATACTTGACTTTGGACTTGGAAGAGTCCTTTTTGCTGATCTGGATATGAAATAGGGATGTGAGTATGAAATATAACAGAGTGCAATGTTGAGCAACCTAGTTTCTTCACAAGAATCTCTTAGGAAATACTGTATGTGTGTTGAATTTGCTGAAACATGGTTTTAGCTTTCCCATGTGAAAACTGAATTTAAATTAATAGAAATACATAGTGCTTTGGCTCTGCTAAGCATTGTACTTCTGGGTAACTGAGTCTTAGTTTGCCCAAGCAACTTTGGATCACTAATCTAGGGCATTTGAAAAATTTGGGGTGTTAAACATTTTTTTCTAAGGATACATATTTTAGAACCAAGTGGGATTTTTTTTAAACAAACCAGAATATCGGAATTTTTCTTTGTTTGCTTCTTGTTTTGTTTTTAAGGTTTCAAAGTTGCGGAATTTTTTTTATCATTATTTGATTATGTATGTGATGGACAGTTAGAAAATGGGGTATGGGACTTGAAAATACTTGCTACTGATCAAACCATAATTACAAAGTTATTAAAATGGTACAAGAATGTATGATATGATCCACAGAATGTATGTATATATAATACATAACATCCTAAGATGAATTAAAAAATCCAAGATGATGATGCACTGATTGCACTCCGTTATGAGCTGACTGGTTCAGTGCCATGACATTAGTGGCATTAATGACATTGGAGAGAAGAGAAGCTGTATGAAGAAAGAAAACAGGGATATCCAGAAGCAGGGCTGGCTTTACTTTCCAGGACTGATGGATAACAGTGTTAAAATTTTAAGAAAATGGAAACATCTTCAATTCATGTAATAACCATTGATATTTCTGTCAATCTATGTCAGAAGAAGAATATCCATTTTATTCCCTCTTTATGGACGCTTCACTTGTACTGTTGTAATAAAGCTCAGCCTCCTCCCAACCGTCACTGATCCTAAACAAATGAGAAATTCCATATGAAAAGCAGCTCTTTGAACTTTATCTTTGTTTGCTTAAAATGTGTGACGTTCCTAACTAGTGGAATTCAATGGGAACTCCTGATCATGAGCTGAGAAATAGCAAAAATTCCATTTACAGGAGAGTGGAATGGAAGTCTGAAATTGTTTCACTTCACAACACTATGCAGACATAAATATTTGCTCATAGTGATGTTTTATGAAACAAATGCTTCACATTAAGGTTATATTGTAATTCAATGGCTGAATCCTCATGTATTCTCACTCAAAATTCTATACTATAATTTGGAATCCTCTAGGTATCCCAAATTGCTATGAAAAGAATTTATTAGATGATCATGTAAGCAAACATGCATTGTAATGAATCCTTTGCTCTGACTTGGACAGCCACCAGAAATGGACACTACCTACTCCCTCCCGCACCTTTAACATTTTGCTGGAAAGACAGTGCTCACCAGATAATACTGAACTGCATTCTCAGCAGTGCGTGTGATATTCATGTCCTTCTGGATCATACTAAACAAAGCCTAAAACTTGAAAGGAGTGTTCCATCCCTAGTGAACTGCATTTGGTTCTGTACCCTATGTTAACATGGATTTTAGGTAAAAAAAGATGCACGGAAAAGTTTCCATAGACCATTAATGTCAAAACAGGGAAGTCTCAAAGACCCAAGAATCCTACTGACTTTAATAGGAGTTGGATTGGGCCCCAAGCCTATTGTATACAAATAAAACATAGTGAGTGCAATTATGTAGTAAATATGACACAATGAATACAATCGTAACCCTACTCTCTCCTCCAATCAGTCTTTGAAAAGAGGACAAATAGAGAGCATTAAAATTATAAAGCCATTTAGTCTATCTTTTTAAAATAGACCAGAGGTGATCCATATTTTATCTTCATGACACATATTTATCTTGGGCATCCTTAATAAGACCCCATTTGTGAAATCTCTAATGAAAACCTGGTCAGAATAACTGTATTATCATCAAGGATGGTGTGTCTTAAAAGCAGAATAATAATTTTATTATTAGTTAACATTTAAATAGCAGTCGAGCCAAGCGGTCAACCAGGTCAGGGATCCACTCTGCTAGGCGCTGAACAAACATAAAAAAAATAACCCCCTTCACCCAAAGAGCTTATAATTTTCAAAGCACTAGACAACAAAGCTATTGTAAAGTGTCTATATACAATTTTAGAAGTATAATTAATAGATTTCTGTATATTTTCAGCAAAAATATACATTTCTCAAAGATGCTCCAAACTGCTATCCAATATTTCTTAATATTTCAGCTTATAAGCCTTCCTGACTTTTGGTACAGGTCCTATTTCAACTAGAGAGGTGTAGGGTGCATCACAAAAGGTTAAGAAGTTTGAATGATTTTGCAGAAGCAAAAGGTTGAATACCCGAGTTTCACTTACATATAAAGTCCTTTGTTGAGTCAGAACATTTCCTGCAATCTCTTTAATATACTGCCATTAAGAGCCATTCCAAATCCTAAAATTTTCACATACAGCAAGCAAATAAATACATAAGGGTCTCAATCTTGTGACTAAGAGAAAATAAGGGCAATTTTAAACCATAGTCATTTCTCTTAATGCAGTGTTGCTAAATACCACAAATGGGTTTATTCTCAAGATAATTTTGAATACATCCATATCTACCGCTAAGGTTAACATCTACTTTTTAGTTGCTTGTGAAATGAACACTTGTTAAAATTCAACAACCACATTTCTAAGGGGAAAATAAATTCCCAGGGCTTTGGAAATGTTGCATTCACTTGTGTATTATGCACCGGATAGTGTCTGCTGATACATATAACATAGTCTCTCCAAAAAGGTAACTGCTTCCTCTGGGCAAAATAAAATCTTTTCATTGCTTTCTACATTTCCTGCTAATTAACTAAAATATTATCATTACCCAAACTAACAAGGAAATCACCTGTTCTGTGAAGGGTTTTTTTTTTTTTTCTCATTAAAATGTAAACATTTCTCTTCTACTTGTTTATTTCACTTGTGCTGTACAGCTGGCAATTCTCTAGGTCAACTTAGACTGATGTCAAAGGAGTGGAATAAGTGATGCTAAATCATTTAGTTTAGTCATTCTGAAGAATGAAAATATATTAAAAATGCTCAGATACTTGTGATTACTTCAGAGTAGGAACAGACCAGCTGCTGACAGTAGCTCTAGTCCTAATTAGCAGCAGAAAAAAAAAGGCTCCAGGATGATTAAGTAAAGCTAAAGATGTGAGACAAAGTGACAAAAGCCAGGGCAATTACGAGTAAAACCTGACATTCCATTCTGTATTCATGTCTATCGAGCATGGGTATTGCAGGACAGATGGCATGAAACATTGCATCACACTAAATAGTGAGCCCTCTTTTGCTTGTGTGGGGTGCTTGGTAGCAGAACCAATTTAGTTCTATTGCCATAGGCAAGCTTTGGGAAGATGGACTACAAAGGCATGTACATCCCTCGCACAATATGGAGCTGAGTTTTGTGGCGGCTTGTGTGGATATTGCAACAGACACACTATGGCTATGTCTACACTACAAAAAGTTAGGTCGACTTTGTTAAGTCGACTTAATAAGGTTGACTTTAAGTCGACTTAAAATCGACCTTATTAAGTTGATTTAACAAAATGCTGTCCATGGATGTGGACTAAGTCCACTTTGTTAAATCGACCTAACTGCCTTTAGGTTGACTTAAAGTGGACTTAAACATCCACACTCGGCTTAGGTTGACCTAAGAAGGGTTAGGTCAACCTAAGCAGGCTTAAGTCGACCTAATAGGCGGTTCTTATTAAGTCAACTTAAGCTTTCATTAAGTCGACTTAAGGAATTTCTTAAGTCGACAATGAAAGCCTAGTGTGGACGCAGTTTTGTTTAAGTTGACTTAAGACTCTTTAAGTCTGCCAGTGTAGACATAGCCTAGGACTGTTGCAATTTCTTGTCCAGGTTATTTGGTTCCTGGTGCTAGATGCATAAACCTGAAGCTGAGCAAAAATGGATGTGCTAGTTATTGGTGGAGAAGGTATATGAAACAATAAAATACATAATTACCATGACTCTTTTGAAGCTTATTTAAAACAATGTCTGTAAAGTAAAATGTTTGTGAGGGAGATGCTGCAGGGTGTACTGCTAGGTGCTGTGCTGTGTTAAGTACAACATTGCTAAGCATAATGGGAAATACCAAGGGCAAAGAGAGGAACTGGGGCAAGCCATAAGGTCTGCAGAACATCCCATTCTGTGTACACATAATTTCTTAAGATCCCTTTACTCCTCATGTGTTCTGAGCATTCACTTAGCATTGAAAAGTGACCAGTCCTTTCAAGTTTTGACTGATGATTTTTTCAATAGTATTTAAAGTAAAAAAAAGTTTCTATCTAAATGACATTTTAGTTTTGAATCCAACCACTCCTTATAAATCATTTTTATTTGTTTGCTAAAAATCAAACAGATTTTAACAGATTTATTGACAGCACCCCAAAAGAGCAAGATTTATTCATCCATCATCAACAATATTGCCAACTATACTCAGATGCCACAACTGTTATTGTTGATTATAACAGAAGCAGAAATAAAACAGCTTGGTTGTCAGGACTCCTGTTGATCTTGAAAACATGACAGGTATAATTTTGTTTTTAATTAGGCAGACACTTAACAACCTTTCACCATAAACTTTTACCTTTGAAGCCCTACAGCATAACTATCATAATCCTGCTGTGGAGGACTAAACTGGACTCTGTAGCAGCAATCAGCTTTGCTCCTTAAAACTATGAAAGAGGTTGCTGTTGTATGATGCAAGCTGCTCTTCCAAAGAGGAAGAGACCAACATTAAAATTTGGGTGGATGAAGTTAGGCACATGAATTTTTATTTCAATATCAATCTTCAGGAACCCAGCTTTAAAATTTCTCTTCACTGGTATGTGGACCTCCCCTGCCCCACCAGAACATCACTTGTGACCTTCTCTACTGTGCTGCTTGCTCCCACTTTCAAATAATGGATTAAAATGTTAAGCAAAAGCAGTCATGCAACCATCTTTGTTGTGCCCATTTGGCCCTACACTATAGCTTGATACATTGCTGTTCATCATTAACCTTCATTTATGGTCATTTAGCCATTTTTAGTTCAGATGATAGTATTTTAATCTAGGTCAATTAGGATTACTTTTCCACTTGAGAGTTTGAGACACATGTGAACAACTGCTTTACTAAAATCTATTTAATAGCATGAACATATCAACTTATTTTGTAATACTGCTCACTAACAACATCAATGCTACATACAATTAATCCTCAAATGAGGATTTAAGTGCAATCTAAAATGAGGGGTTGAGAAGGAGTTTCTAACCACAGTGAGGAAACAGCTACAGAAAGGTTAAGGGCCAGATTTTCAAAAATATTTAGGTGCCTAAAGATGCAGCTATAAAACACTTCAGTGATTTGCTCACAATTAAAGCAAATCAAAGAGAGTTAGGAAGATAACCCAAAAGTTCAAATTTCCACTCTCCTGTACATATTTCTTTTGCTTCACTAATGCTTGCTGTTTCCAATATATATTCTGTCTCAGTCAAATGAATATATAACAGAAAGTTATAACACAGGGTTTCAATATCCAGCTTGTGATTTTTTTTCTTCTACTCCACTCCCTATCCAAAGAGAAAAGAAAATGCCCTCAGATTGCTTCCCTTTTCCCTACTCTTATGTGGTTCAGAACACCTGGGGGCAAGTTGCCAGCTGAAGATAATTAGTTTGTCACCACTTATCTTTTCACAAGAGTCATTAATAAATTTCTGGTACTTTTCATTTATCCACCCACCATATCCTAAACTTTCTTTCACTTCTAGAAAATGCGGAAGTAGCCATTCTATTAGATATTAGTCTTTTACCTGCCAGTTTTGGTTGTGTTCCATCAGTGTGAGGCATTTTGCAGCAAATGCACAGACTGCTGTGCTTTCACATTTAACTCAATTGGTTCCTGATTCAAGATACTTTCCCCTCATTGTAACAATCAAGCTGAGCAAATCTGCTATAGAAGTCACTGATGGAGAATACATATAAAACACCAACTCCCCTAAAACACCAACTAAATACAGAAGAGGGAGATGGCCTCCTTTGTGAGTTTTACCCCACTAGTTATGATACTTACCTAGCATAAGGAAGACCCTCTTCAGTTTTCCCCTGTTTCATGAGGCAAAGGGATCTGAATAAAGGTCTCCCATCTAACAGAGAAGTGCCCTAGCCACTGGATTATGAGTAGGTAGTGAGAAGTGCTGCCAATCTCTCCTGTTGAAGCTCATCCACTGTGTATTACTAATTAAATAATAATTTGGCAAGAGTGATAATAACAGTATAATCCTATGGCTATAGCACTTACCTTAGAAATAGGAAATGATTCTTCATACCCCTTTTCTCATCAGGCCAAATGAGGAATGGAACTGAGGTCTCCCACATTCTAGGCAAGTACCCTAAGTACTTGGCAGGAGAGCATAGGGATAGGCACAGCCCCCACCCCCACCTGCTCTTGGCCCCCTCTTATGGATTCTGGCCTGAACAGCTATCAGAAACAGGATTAGCATCCAAGCCTGCATGTTGGTCCCTATTAACTGTCCTCTACACTGTCAGAGGAAATGCATTTGGTTGGGCAGATTTAAATTCAGGTCTGTAAAGATGACTTAGTAGTAGTATAGTAACAATGGCTGAGCTATTTTTTTGTAATTTTTGATTTCCAAAAATGTATCCATATCCCCCGCTTTTCCACCCAAATTCACAACATCAGCTCTTTACAATCTGTAACAATCCTATAACTCATCTTAAGCCAACACAGGTGGAGGTTTCATGATGCCACAATTACCAAACCGTTGTTTTTACAGTGACACTTTTTAGACTACAATCTCACAATGTAGTGAAATTAATTTTCAGGGATTAAGTAGAATACTGATTACTGACTAAAAGTGAGAAATGTTACATATCAAGGGAACCAGCAATTTTTTACTTTTGTCTGGGTGTAGGGAAAGGAAAGACAGAAAGTTTGCTTTTGTACCTGAGTGAATTTGTGAGTTTAAATTTGAGGGAGAAAAGTCTCTCTTCCTGGAACTAGTTAGTAGTAGTAAAGGCCCAATTCTATGTCACATTAATAAGTAACAAGTGAAGTAATTTTCCAAAGGAGGGAGAGATCTGTAATCTTTTTCAGGTTCATGCTGTCAAATCCTGATGGATTAGAAATAGCCCTGTGTTGATATGTGGTCCTTTATCTCTTCCATTGTTTATATTGCAAGTGCTTTTAGGGTCAAAAGCCTAATCATCCCAGGAGAAGCTCCATGAAGAATTGTTCCGCAGGAAGGTACCTCTCCAAGCACCCCGAAATGCAGTGTAGCTGTCCAGGCTGCATCAATCCTTAAGATGCTACAGTCTGCTCCTCCTAATGTTGCCTCTCATTCTAGAGGAAAGGGGTATGGGGAGATGGTTCTGCCTTTTCCCTACTTTGTTCAGGAAATTGGGTATTCTTGTGTGGGTCTGCACAAGCAGAAAAGTCTCCTTGCATTTCCCTATGTCCCTTCCAGTCCTCCACTATGCAGCTGTGTAAAAGTCTATTACCATTTGGCCCTTGTAGACTTTCCTTTGTTGCACATATTTGATTTGAAGAAAAGCTTCTTTTCTGAGAGAACACCATACTTCTCCATCTACAGGTAGAGGACATTGCTTTGAGGTTTTTTGAAAGGCACTACTGAAGATTGTCATTATTGCCAATCTTTTCTTTGCAGGTTTGAACATCCAATGCCCTTGTTGCATCAAAAAATAATATATGGACACTCTGAGTAGTTCTGAAGGTCTATGATCTGAAAATAAATGGCTGGTTATAAGAGATTTGGCTACAGGTTCTATTTGTCTGTCAATCATTTGAAGTAACTGAACATCATCCTATAATAGATGCAGTGTGTTTGTCTTGAGATCATGGTTTTCTGCAGTGTATATTTTCAACTATGATGTAAGATAGAGCCCTCTATCATTTCACTTTCCAGTGAATGTTCCATTGCATCATGTTCAGAGACATCACAGTTACACTCCTAAAAGGGGACTGAAAGAGCTTGAGTTGTTTAACCTAAGAAAATGAAGGCTGAGAGGGTATATGACTGCTCTCTATAAATACATAGGAGGTAAACACCAAGAAGGTAGAAAAAGCAATTTATTTTAAATAATATTGTTGACACAAACACAACTGGGTATTAAGTAGCCATGAATAAATTCAGACTGGAAATTAGAGTAAAGTTTCTAACCATCAGAGTAATGAAGTTCTGAAACACCCTCCCAATAGGAGTGAGGAGAAGAAATTCAACTTGTTTTATGATGGAGGCTGATAAATTTATGGGATTATATGATGGGTTGCCAGTGAGACTGGACTCAGTGACCAGGAAGTCCCTTTCAATCCTATATTACCATCTTTTTCCATGCTAAATGCTGTGGAGAGATACTAACAAAAATATCAATTCAGTGCTATGTATTCAGTTTTACACTAATCCCTATTCTGAATCCAATGTGCCTGCATACCCTACTCCTTTAGGATATGATCTCAACTCCATTGAGGTCCGTGATAAAACTGCCACAGATGTCACTAAGATTTTGATCAAGCCTTTAGTGAAGAATGCACCATAGAGTGTTCCAGCCAGGATAACACCAAAACCCGGAAGTACCAGGAACCTGTATAGAGTAGCACATTTATTAGCTACAGAGAAAAAGTCCTGCATTGCCAACAGGATTGCTTATATAATATAATAGATCTTTTCCATTTCTAATTTTGGGGGACATGATCTGGAGAAACATACTCTTCACCTCATGCCTCAGTTTACACATCTGTAAAAGTCACAATAATACTAATAAACTATTTAATATCTGGGGGAAATTAATTTGTTAATGATTAATTAATTCATCATTATTCAGAACATAATAAACACTATATATATCCTGTGCGAGTAGTAGTATTTCTACCGAAGATTCCACGTCTGCTGGATCCCTCAACACTATCAAGAAAGACTGGAAAAATTTGGTGAGTGTTTATGAGCCTGTGATATTGATTAGGATTGTTCTTTGTTTATGATTTATTATTTGTGTGATAGCAGCACACATAGGCCCCGAAGCTCATTGCGTCAGGCATTGTACAAATATGTAAATCTTCACCATTCCTGCCATGAAGCACTTACACACTAAATTGATTTGGCAGGCATGCAGGGTGTGTAGCAACCAATAGAAGGGAAGGGAAAGTGAAGACGTAAGTAACAGTAATAAGAAAATGTACCTACATAGGCACACTGGGTACACAACTTGATGGTTCTGAATTATTGGTGAGTTTAAATAGTTACTTAAAAACATGAAAGAGCTACTTAATGCCTGCTATCCTTGACTGCCACCCAACTTAGCTTTAATGGTTGGCTGATTTAGTGTATGTATCACAGCAAAAGTGAGTCTTGAGAATATATTTGAAGTAAGACTGTCATAGTTCAGTATATTGCTGGAAACCTGTTGGAAATTTAATGGGAACTTATCAAGTGGGGTCATCAACTAGGGGTAGAGAAGACCATGATGTGTTGAGAGACTTGGAGCAAGAAGAGCTATAAAGTTCAGAGAACCTGGTGGGCAGAGGGTTTCTTGGTGATATAGTATTATGATGAAATTGGAAATTTTTTTTTTGTAGTGCATTTATCGCTTTGGGTTATCAATGGGAAAGAGTTCTGTGGAATTTTGCCTTTCTTGGAATTTTCAGAAAGGGATGATTTTATGGAAGAGGAGATTATGGGAAGTAAGAAGCACTATTTTCTAAGCACAGAGAAGAGATCTTATAGCACTCCAGTTATACTTCTGCATCTTTACCACAGACCATAAACATCATAAATTGTGTGATGTATCAGTCATTAAAAACTTGGATGAGCTCTCCAAACAATTTAAGATATGAGTAGAAATTGAATGATCAGAGGTGAAAAGTTGTTGCCTTCATTTAGTGTATAATTTAGCTCCCAAAAATATAAAGGCTAGGGTAAATTAGCATAGATGCACTGATCTGACTGGATTTGTGCCCATTTACACTAAAGTCGAATTGGCCCAATCTGATAAATTTAGGGGAGGTGTCATAATACTTTGGCATTTTCTAATGTTTTGCTTGTTTGTACGCAGCAGCTCACAAAGGAGTCCTAGCCAAGGTCTAGGAAATTACCTCTGAACAGTCTTTATCAGCAATATATGATCGGTATGTAATAAGAATAGTATAGCTGACAATATTCATTTATTTCAAGAGTTAACTGTTTTTGCATTCAATGAACAGACCTTGCAACACTATCTTTAATAGCGCCATCTGGTGACTTCCAACTAGGTTTCATTGCCAAAGATGTGGAATTAAATGGCTGCATAGCTTGAACTTTCATAGTGTTGCATTTATCCTGTAAGTAGGAAAAATGTTATACTACATGAAAGGGCTTATGAATTATTTTTTTCAGATCAGATATCTGCAACCAGACCTGCTATCTTTATTTATTATGACAGACAGAAGCTGCAGGAATTGATAAGCAACTTCTGCATCTATGAACTGCTGGATACTGTGGTTCACTGACTACTTGAGTTATACTTGGGTAATTTGGCACATATCATGCAGAAAACACAGTAAACTACTCACTCATGGTTCTTCTGTTTTTCCCCCCAGAGCTATGTCATTTTGCTTTCTGCTTGCACTCCACTCATACTAAACTTGTTGTCTGTCAGCCATCTCACTCCAGCGATTATCTGAATTCTTTAGTGCATTTTGGGAGCAGAAATCATTGTGAAGGCTGAAAATATATCCATCATTTATGTATGTCTGGATAATTTTAAATGATTTTCCTTAAATACAAATACCTTTTTTCATGAGCCTAAAGAATATATTTGACAGGCTGCATGCCAGGATTTTGACAAGAGTCTAATAGTGATGGGAACTGAGAAGATTTGCGATGAATGGGTGCACTGTCAGTTTGGTAAAAGCATTCAACAGATCCTACATTTGGTTACGCTTTTCATATTCAGTATCAAAATAATTCCTTTCCATTAAAAATCATCTTTAGAAAACATATTTCAGTTCATTTCACACTGTGTTAATTGTGTAACACACTGTAACTATTACCTTTTACCAGCTACAGTTGCTCATCTAATGGAAAATGATGAATTTAACAAGGAATTATTATAACTGTTTGATCTAAGAATGCACATGTGGACAGTGGGGGCTTCTGGTTGGAACATATTCCATTTTCACTCCAGATGAATACATAATTGAATTACAAGCCTCAATTTAGCAAAAATGTACAATAAACTGATGAGCCCTCTGTTTCATAGTGAAACATGTTGACTGGTAAATATATATTTAAATTCACTGTACAAATGTTGACCATTGAGGGTGGCTAAAAGGCTACGGTAAAATATACTGTCACATCTATATGCAAAACTGAAGGACAAGAGTCCCATTTTATTATTCCTTAGAAGAATTTTGCACTAATTTTCATGAAATATAGAAAGAGCTTTAAATCTCTGATGCTAGGAGTTGGCATTTATCTGTCTCACTATTAACCAGAGGAATACGCTGTGTATATATCAATACAGGACAAAAAGAGTTATGATGGACAATTTAGTGCAGCACTGATGAGAATGGCATTTCAGGTTGTGTTTAATGAGATCAATCAAGGGGTTGCATAGTAGTGTACCTTCCAATATTTTGGGACTTTTGAATTTTTTTCCAACTTTGTAATTATCAAAGAAATGGATTTATAGTTTTGGTCTGAGTCAGATGCAACACAGGTGCACATTAGGTAAGTCTAGTGTCCTGCTCCAATCGGTGTCCAGTAACTAAGGATGAACTATAGAGAGGTAATGAAAAATGGTTTTGGTAGTGCCTTCAAGTCCTAAAAAAGACCCCATTTTATTAGTTATTATATGAAGACATAGGGTGAAATCCCTGCTCCATTGAGTGAATGGCAAAATGCCCCTTGCAATGGGGACATGATTTCATCCATAGTAAGAGACAATCCCTACCTCCAAAAACTTATAGTCTAATTAGACAAGATAGACTCAGAGCTAGGCTATACTGTCTGCAGTACCTCTGACAGCATAGCATCAATTATGAGAGTTTGACTGAGCACCGGTAAAGATGTGCTCAATCGAATCTAGAATTATCTGGAGGTTGATTTGTTAAGACTTACCCAGCAAGTAGCGTAGCACTGATTCAACGGAAAGGCATTTCCCATCAAATCAGTACTGTGGGGACTTTGCGTTGAGTAGGCATTAGGCAGTCAACGGGAGATATGCAAAGCATTTTTAAGTACTTTGTGTATCTCCCTTTGATTGACACCAAAATCCCCCCGGAAGTGTAGAACAACCCTCAGAACAGGAGAATGGAAATGTTATTAGCTCCATTTTATGGACCATCTCATCTCGTGAAAATAAAGAAAAATACGAAGTCAGTGACTAATTGAATTGGCCAAAATCACACAAGAAGTCTGTGGCAGAGCTGTTCATTGAACACAATCTCTTGAGACTCATTCAAGAACTTTAGTTTGTTGACTCAGAATAGCAGCTATCTGCCTAGAGTGCAATGAATACCAAACAGAAATTAAAAAACAAAACAAAACAAAACAACTAATTTTTGAAGATCTTCATAAAAGGCCAAAATGTGGAGCTCATGCTCATGCTGGTGAGTCCTTCCTCATGGGAGTAGCCCCATTGCCATCCCTGGGACTCTATATGGGACCAGTGGCTCATCAAGATGACTAAAGGTTCTACGTTCTAGTCCAAAATATATTTCAGAGATGCTTGAAAACCAGACTTATATGGAAATGAGGCCTGGCCATATATCTATGGAAACAAGTAATTACCCTAGAAGTCTGTTTTAAAGATGTGAACTACTTGTTACAAACATGTTATTGCTTTAAGCAGAGTTTGACTCACTGCAGCAGACCTCAGATATCGACAGCAGCCATTTTAGATTTGTGGTGTCCTTTGGTACCATAAAATATGAAAACTAATGCAAAAATGAAATAGACTATTAATTGCAATCCATATTCCCTCGTGGCCAAACTGATCAAATCTGGATGACTAAATAAGTGGGCTGAGTCTCAGAAGTGCTGCACTCACTAGATTCGTGTTTGAAACCACTGACCTTTGGCAAACTGCACAGTGTCATACAAAAGGAACCCCTTGACATTTTGGCAGGCCAATTCAGTGGAGGCAGATCTGTTGTGAAGTTACTGAGAGAAGGTTCATCCTCACTTAGGGTTATCAAGTTAGCTCATTCTTCTGTACCTTCAAGGCTACATCGTCTCATCTCTTAAATATAAAGACAATATAAAGTCAATGCTTAATCTACTAAGTCTGTTTCCCGCTGAATGAATTGTCATTATTTTGAATTCCAGTTTTAGTGACTGCACTGAGTCTGGGATTCATTGCCTCTTAAAACATCCTAGCCAACAAAACAAAACAAAACAAAACAAACACACAAACAAAAAACAAACAAACAAAAAAACCTGCTAGGCAGTTTAATAGAAATCTTTTTTTTTAATTTTGATTTTTCTTCATTACACTGTTATTTATTTAGCTTATGTGATGGAACCCCAATAAACTGAACCCTGCTCATATTGCATAGTGTATTGGTTTGAATTACAATGCTTAAACCACCCAGTAAGTGCAAGCAAAACTGGAGAGATTACATCTTTGATAAGATTACAATCCCCTCATGTAAGTAATATTAAAATTGACTCTCTGAATATAATCAAAATTTGTCATGTTATCTTTAATTGATCTTCCATGGATGCATAATGCAAACTGTGGATGAAATTGCAACTCATCACAAATCAAAAGAATAATGTAAAATATGGCAATAAAACAAAATGGGAATTTGAGCCTATCTTGGACCTTAAATGTTATAAATTGGCTCATGCTGACAGGAAAAAGGTCATCTGATACTTTTATAAAGAGTGTGTGGAGCAAAACAAAGACAACACCAAATAATATGCCTAATTTTTAAAGAAATCCAAGTTCACTGAAACTGGAAAAAGGTTTCTAGCAATTTTAAAGGTTTTTTTAAAAATTCATTTTGATATTAGGGTTTTTAAGCAATTAGACTACCATAATAGATTGGCGGAGAGAGGTGGATGAAAAGACGGCTATATGATAACTAATATATAGAGTGCTTTTTTGCTTTGTGTTAACTATGAGCTATTTTACTGTCAGCCGCACTTCTCATTTGTTCGCAAAGTGGAATCTCTGACCAGTGTGCTCACACAGAATTTATAATCCCAAATAAAAACATATCATTAATATCTTCTATTCTTTCTCCTTTCCTGTATTAGATGTTGAAGATACAATAATGAAATACAGTGAAATAACTTCTTTTTGTGTTATTACTTTGATGTGTTAGTTTATCATATACTGGTTAGTGTGCACATGTATTATCAAACTCTATGGGGGTATAAAATCATGTTGTCCTCTACTGACTGATGTAGGGAGATTAGCTCTAATATTGCTAAAGCACAGGTTATTTTTTACTACACTTTAATAGGTCGGGATTTGGGAGAGTTTTGTACCAGAAGTTTTATGGCTGTTTAAGACTGTGAAGTCCATGAAACCATGTCATGTAGCATAGCTGGCAAGTGTGAAGATGTAGCAAGGGGATTGTTACAAACTCAATGTGTAACATAGTAATGCAATGAAATCCATATCTGAATGGTTGACAGCTCGATGTCAGAAAGAGTTACAGATTGTTTAACAGGAAAAGTGGTCTCAGAGGCAAGGGACAGCTTTTACAAAGGTTTTTCTGTGCTTCTCCTCCAGGACCTATTACAACAGAAACTGCATACTGTGAGAACTAGTCAAAAACTCTGACACAACATTATTCAGTGAAAGATGCTGTTTCTTTTGAATCATTTAGTAGACAAACAGTTTTTCACATTATTCAAATAGCTCAATAACTTGTTTGAATATTTGAAAACAAATTTGAAGTATAACAATTTTCACTGTACAAAACAAAACAAAAGATGCAATCCCTTCTTTGAGGGGCTCACAAATGAATATAAAATGAGCTGCAACAAGTAGTAGAAAAAACAAAGGAAGGAGGAATGGGAGAAAGGACGAAAGGGAAGAAGGTTACCTGGTTACACAGGCTTGCTACGCACACAGCTCAATGGCTGAAAATCTTTTACAAATTTTGTTTTCAGTCAGATTATTTCATTTATGTGTATGCCTAGAATTCACCTGATGTCAGTATGTTACCAAGTACAAATTATGTTTCAGTCCAGAGATTCCTGTATTTCAGTGGTTAGTGAAATGATTTCCTATACATTATATAGAGTAGACAACAGAGTCCTGTGGCACTTTTAAAGACTAACAGATTTATTTATCGCATGAGCTTTCGTGGGAGAAAATCCCACTTCGTCAGACGCTTTATCTTCAAAGCGTCTGATGAAGTGGAATTTTCTCCCACGAAAGCTCATGCGATAAATAAATCTGTTAGTCTTTAAAAGTGCCACAGGACTCTGTTGTCTTTCTACAATAGACTAACACGGCTACCCCTTTGGAATTATATAGAGTAAATAGTCTGCCTATGCATTTATTAAGTTTGCAAAGCAGTGGGTTATATGGAACCTTTCCCAAGGTTTCTTGGTACTATTGTCACATAATTATTTCATTATTTATTATCTATGTATTATCATAGATGATGCTGATATTTTACCAAACAGATGAAGATTAAGTCCATTTCCTAAAGAGCTTCAGGTCAGAGTCATGTTCTGCAGCCTTTAATAAAACTAATACCAAGTCCAACCTTACATTAAGGTGAGACCAAGAGTGGGAGATGATCGTATGGGAAGGGGGAGGGTGGAGGAAGAATAGGAATAATTTGGTCATAGGAGTGGTTAATGCACATGTTTTGATTTGTATAATTCTGTCTAGCTATCTGATTAATGTGGTGGATGTGGTCAGCATTTAGATCAGAAAGGTGGTTCCAGACAGGGGTAGCAATGTGAAGGAAAATACTGAGAGGGTGATGCAAAACTGAATCCAAATGAACAACGTGGTCTGTCTGATAATAAATAAATAATGGCACCTTGCTCTGCTAGCACGTCTCATCTCGTTGTTGTACAAGGGAAGTTGGTTGAACTATTCCCTTTTCACAGGGGAAAGTCTGATGCACAGGGAGCTAGGTGACTTTCTCACAATCACCCAGCATGCCAGTGATAGAGCCAGGAATAGAACACAGGTACTCAGAGCCTCGGTCCATGCCTCCTCCCCGTAGGCTGAGTAAAACTAGACAAGAGCAGAAAAGAACTAAATTGTAACTAACTATTATACATATTAACTCTTTTGGAAGAATTTCCATACAGGTTATCCTAGGCTCTGATGCAGGCATCTAATTAATTATGAAGATTAATCGTTGCCTTGAATGGTGCTAATAAATACTATCTCAACAGCAGGCAGGAATCATTTGTATGCAAGGTCTCATCCTGAGTTATTATTTGTTGATGCCTTCCAATATGGGATCATGTTTGCTGCTTTTATCCCCTCCAAGAATGTATAAGAGTTGATGTTTTTCCTACTTGTATTGTTGACCCAGAAGGTCTGCCTGTGAGAAAGCCTTTCTTAGCCTTCTGATCCTCTAAATGAACCACATCCTTGTTACTGGGTAAAGGATGAACAGTACAATGCTGACAGGTGTATGCTGTATCTCTGATCTTGGGTGGTTTATGCCGGCTGGTACTCTGGCCCATGAAGATCCAAAGCAGCAATATAGCATCCAGGAATCAGTGGGCATACTGAAACACCGGCGGCATCCTTTTTCCCTAACCACAGGCTACTAAGGGCCAAATTCTGAAACCTTTATACATGTTGAATTACTTCATCAGTAGTCTGATTGAAATTCATGGGATTACACACACAGTATGTGAGTCAGAGCAAAAAAGTTTGGCCCTACATTGGTACTAGGTGATGGGGTGAGAATGTAATGGGATGGTCATAAGACCCATTACAGCAGATCTACAGCACTGAAGGCTCTTATTACATTGGGGTGACCTTCTAGTATATGTTCCAAAGGGGTAGCCGTGTTAGTCTATTGCAGAAAAACTACAGAGTCCTGTGGCACTAACAGACATGCGATAAATAAATCTGTTAGTCTTTCAAAGTGCCACAGGACTCTGTTGTTTTCCAGTATATGGGCATCCTCCATCGAGTTGGTGTAGTACCTATGCCAACTTTACAATCAGATTCTGGTGGTGGTGATGTGGCCCTTACTGGACCCAAATATGTGGTCCCATAGCAAAGGTTTGCCAAATTCTAAACATGTATACATTCAGACTTATTCTCTCAAACATCACTCAGCAAGTCTACCTTATTTAATGGTACTTTTAGTTCAATAGAGAATGTCTATGTAGGTAAATTTAGCTGCAATGCTAAGAATATTGTTAATGCCCATCTGCATTATTCTAGCCTTCTGTTACACAGGGACAATTTGTTTCTAGGACTAATATCAAAGTGCATGAACCTAAGGGTCATCACAAGTCCTGTTTTAATTACTCTACTTGGCTCTGTATGGACATTTAGTATTTGCTATGGTTCACTCTTCCAGTTTTATAAAATAAATGAAGCCGATCTCATTGGCTTAATAATATGTCCTTGACTATATCAAAGTATTTTTAAAAACATTCAGTTTTGCATTATAATCTAGATTTTCAGTGAACTATCTACATAAATATTATTTTTGGTAAAGATAATCTTTGATACGGAGTTGTGAGTGATCTTGCTGGTTGCATGCTAATCTCATTTTCCCATCATAAATTAGAGAGGCCTGAAAAGGAAATGGCAGATAGAGATCAACAGAGCATCATGATAACTCAGTTACTCTCCCTAGACTGGTTTTCAGGAGGTAGTATGACATAGGATCTCCTGATACAGGGGTATTTTCTTAGAGCTGATTACACGAATGTAAGTGTTGCACTTGCTCACTGGGTACATAATGCATTTTGGGATTTGGGCCAGCGCGCGCGCGCGCGCGCGCGTGTGTGTGTGTGTGTGTGTGAAATCACATTTCTGAGAAATGCAAAGTTCTCCACACATAAGAATCAATGAATTTCATGAGCCACAAGCTTATGTTATTATCACAATGAGATCACAGAATTACAAGAATCAGAACTGGAAAAGATCTAGGCAGTAAACTAAGGCCACCTCATTTTCCTCATAATATGGCAGAGCCCAGACAGATTTTAAAAGGCACTAGATGTACTGTAGAAAAATACTGGTTCTAGTCAGGGAAATGATACTAAATTCATGTTTATTTAATATTCCACGTACCAATGTGCATGTTCCTAACATGACAGACACATTTAAAAAATGTCATTGCATAAGGCAATTCTTTAGGATCCACAACAGCATGTTATAACTCTGAATGAGTGCGTCCACACTTGTAAATTAAGCAAGCTTAAGTGGACTTAATTTACTCTGCATCTTCACTACACTATCCTTAAGTCGACTTAAGCAGCTGCTTAAGTCGACTTAAGGAAAAATTAAGTTGACTTTGTAAAACCTAGTTTAAAGTCGACTTTGCTGGCTAGAAAGTCGACTTAGTCAGTGTAGACATGAAGTAGCCCTAAGTCGACTTTAAGGGGACTCCAGAGCTTCCCCACTGCCCTCCCTGCCAGGGTGGCTGGCACAGCCACAGCCTGGCATGCCCCCCCCAAGGTACAATGGGGCAAAGGCTGAGCCCCCTGGCACTTGGCAAGGGGTGCCCCCCCTACCACCATGGACCCGTCCCCGCTCCACCTAGCCCCTACAAGTCAACTTAGGTGTCCAGTGTGGACACTCTAGGTTGATTTTGTAGGGTCCCCTCAAAGTCGACTTAAAATTTAAGTGTGGACATGCTAAGTTGACTTAAATTAAAAAGTGTAGACATAGCCAGTGTTCCCTCTAAGCTGCGTGGGTGCGCGGCTGTGCAGCGGCCATCACAACTCCCGCACAGCACTGACGGACCCCCGTGCAGGCCGGCAGCTCCCACCGCCCCCTGCAGACCCCTGGGGCTGCAGCTTTGCCGCAGCAGACCCGACCTGAGCCCGGCCTCTGGGCTGGCCCTCCCCGCCCCCAGGGCAGAGCAGGCAGGCTCAGGGCCGGGGCATGTGCGCGTGCCTGCCTGCCTGCCTGCCTCATGCGGCTGGGGCAGCGGGTGGCCGCGGCCGGGGCAGGCTCCCAGGCTCCCACCCGCCGGCCGCCTCGACTTCCCGGCCCGGGGCCGGGGTCGGCTCCGCTCCGCCAACAGCCTCGGCCTCCCGGCACGGGGCCAGGATCGGTCTCCAGTGCCGGGGTCTGTTCTGCCCACCCGGGGCTGCGTTCGGGTCCCCGCCGCCAGCGGCCTCGGCTTCTTTCTTTCTTTCTTTTTTCTCTTCTTTGCCTTCCTTTCTCTTCCCTCTTTTCTCTTCTTTGCCTTCCTTTCTCTTGCCTCCCTTCTCTTCTTTGCCTTCCTTCCTCTTGCCTCCCTTCTCTTCTTTGCCTTCCTTCCTCTTCCCTCTCTTCTCTTCTTTGCCTTCCTTCCTCTTCTCTCCTTTCTCTTCTTTGCCTTCCTTTTTCTTTCCTTCATTCTCTTCATTCTTTCTCTTACTTCTTTCCTTCTCTCCGCCTTTCTTTTCCTACCTTCTCTCTTCCTCTCTCTTCCCTTCTTTCTCTTGTTTGCCTTCCTTTTTCTTTCCTTCTTTCTCTTCCTTCTTTTTTCTTTCTCTTCTTTGTCTTCCTCTTTCTTTCTTTCTTTCTTTCTTTCTTTCTTTCTTTCTTTCTTTCTTTCT
>ML685787.1:537966-551561 GCA_007922175.1 Pelusios castaneus
TCTTTCTTTCTTTCTTTCTTTCTTTCTTTCTTTCTTTCTTTCTTTCTAAAAATTAATTTTAAATAAAAACTTTTCTAAAAATTAAATTTCAATTCAAAATTCATTCAAATTCAATTAATTAAACACAATTAATTAATTCTGTTTACAATCACTTTAACTTCAATTAATGCCTATAATTTCTGTCATGTGAGTTTGCACAAAAATTTTATTCACAAAAAGTTTTGCACATGGCTTGAAAATTTTGCACACAAGCCGCCAAACCTTAGAGGGAACATTGGACATAGCCAATATGTTTTATGGTTTGTGAGAGAAGGCTGTGGTTAGACAGATTACTGTGTCAGAGAGAGTAAGAGGAAGAAGAAGAGAGTAAAGGTAATATCAAACTATCACTATGAAATGCTTTGATTCAATAGGCAACCTGGATTCCTCCAAAGCAGCATATCTCTTTCCCTATGACACCTATTGAGTACCTGGAAGACTAAAAGAGAATGGGAGCTGTGATTAATATCCCACAGCAACTAAAAGGAGTTTGCAATGTAAACATTTATGAGAGAGAGCAAGAGTTATAGTGGATTAACACTATACTCTCCTGTTAATACCAGAGACCTGAGTTCAGGTTTGGCTTGCGTAAGCGAAAAGGGAAATACATGGGGCTACAATGGCTTATTTGAACCTTCATCATGGAGAAGAGAGGATGGTTAGAGCTATAAAGAAATGGTTTACTTTCCAAGCCTGATCTTACTATGCCTCTAGGGCAGGGGTCAGCAACCCCCGGCACGCGTGCCAAATTTGGCACATAGGCCGATCCTGAGTGGCACACAGCTCTGCTCAGGCTTCCCATGCTGGCCGTGCCCCTCAGAGGGGCCTTGGGCCACATGAGCCACGTGCTGAGGCTCTGCTGGCCACACTTCCCCATTGGGGAGCGGTGCCTGCAGGGATAAAGAAGCTGAGGTACGTGGGGCCAGCAGGGAGAAGGAGTCCCTGGCCCCACCCCCAGCTCCTGCTAATGTTGTAGTGGATGGGGCTGGCAAGGGGGCTGGCAAAGGTTGCCAACCCTGCTCTAGGGGCTGGACAAAAAGCCTGCAATTTTTTCCGTCATGTTAACTCAACTGATTTAGCTTACCATGACTGAAAAGCCATGTTAGTTGGTCATATTGTAGAATAGGATCTCCCCTTCACTTATTCTCTAGGCCACAACATGGCCAATTTCCAGATCTGGAAACATGATAATCTTTCAATGGTGCTTTTTAACTGTGTTAACGCTGTGGAGCTAGGACCATTGACAAAGACAAGCTTTTTATCTGCCCATATGAGTCTATATGATGCACTCCTTAAACCCTGAGTAAAGGGCATACGTTTGTTGGCTAGCCTAATTGATCTCCCTCTTTGCGGCAAACATATAGATACGATACTGTTTCACTGTTTTAGAGAACAACTAAGAAAATATTAACTTTAAAAATTATGGTATGGTGGGGAAACATTGCTTAAACTTCCAGATGTAATAAATCAGTCACAATATATAGACCAAGTGAGATAAACTTGTTTTCCTATAGATGCCAATCTCTTTGCTGTGGGATGTAACACAGTTATAATATTGGCAGATAATAGGGAAATGACACTTTTAAAATTACAATAGTTCCTCACTCTATGAATACATATTTAAATAAATGGGTTGTTCATTGCACTCTGAATATGACCAACCTACAAAAATAGCTGCCCCTTAATTTCAAGCCCCTTAAATTTAAATTCTTCATTATCTCCAGCAACAATACTTCAATGATTTTGTTCTTATTTTTAAATGACCTAAGCACATGGCAAATGACTGATAATGTTTGCTTCTCAGAATGCTATTGTAAAATGATCTCTTCATTTTCCATGATAGATCAGCTTGAAAGCAATTGCATTTAGGAGGTATCTAATATTTACCATCTTTTCTTAGATATATCTAAATTAAAGCACACATCTTAGCAAAATTCACATTTGGAACATTTTACATCAAAACTATATTTTACAGAGCAGGGGACCTTCTAGGATTACTGGGGGATTATTATAATGTTGTCCATATAAATCTTATAAAAGACAGAATGAATCTTCAATAGTAATGGTAATGACAATGACTGCAGTTGAATTAATTTAGCCAAAGACAAATAAGGAATTATATATGTTGTATTTGTTTCCAAGGTTCACATTTTATTTGCAATTTATTTATTTAGTCTCTAAATTAAAATGTTAAATGTCTTTTCCCAGAATTTAAAATATGGATGATGGTTTTGTGCAAGTGAAGACATTTATTTATTTTAGGCCTCATTTTCATTTTTCTTGTATTTGTATAGCGCCTAGCATAATAGGGTTCCAGTCCATAACTGGGGCTTCTAGATGCCACTGCAATATAAATAATAAATCATTTTTAAAGCTGAGCCTGATATTGTGGCCAGAACAAACTACTGGGAATTTACTTTTTAAAATTAGTCTTGATTTCAAAGCACTTCATATTGAAAAATATATAAAGCAAGCTCTTGGACATATAAAACTTTCAATGCCTTCTATCATACAAAGAAATCAAGATAACTGTTTCAGAGGGGTAGCTGTGTTAGTCCATTTCAGCAAAACAGATAAGGAGTTCTGTGGCACTTTTAAAGACTAAAAAGATAAATGGCATAAATAATTGCAATTTCATTAATCTTGAACTCAGGGACTAATATTTTCTGGAATCTTGTATACCTGTACAAATATAATTATACCACTCAAACAAATTTATATCTTGAATAAAAATCCCCCCACCCTACATACCACAGGAGTCTGTGGTACCCTTAGCTAGCTCTGTAATATTAACTGAAGATAGTATTGGTAGTGCAAAAGCTTATCTCACTTAAACTGACAGGCTCAGTGAAATGAATTTGCATAAGTAGAACTGAGCGGGACATTTTCCTCTACTAAGAAATGGAGAACAAAGATCTAGAGTGAACTGGAAACAGGGACAAAGTGGAGATAAAAGAGTGAGATCATTAGGTCAGGTCCTTCAATCAGCTCGTCTATTTTTCAGACCCAAGCTGACTCGCTGACGAAAGTACACTATTACTCTTCAATCACACCTCAAGTCTGCAAATCTCTTGATGTCTAGAAACTTTGAATTGTTTTGCATGATTTATGCAGTTACATTACAACTCAATAACTTTACTCTCCTCTACATACAGTACTTTATCAGGCAGTATATACTACGATTAATGTAAGAGGTGTCATTGTATTTCTTAATTTTTTTTTTAAATTTATGAAGTCTAACCTCTTTGTAAAAGAGGTAGCATTAAAATGCTATATGAAAAATTATGTAGACAGAGCCAAATCTGCATAACCAAATTGAATTAATTAGAAAAAAGCCGTTATACCCTGCCACTAGGATTTAATATGACTTTGAGGACAAGTAATCTCTGAGAGATAGCAATTTCAAAATTGGAAGAATGATTTTCTGGTTTGAATATATAACCAAAGTTTATAAATTACCCCTGCTGCTCCTGTAAAATGACAGTCACCTAAATGGTAATATATTTACACATACATTGAGTAAAATGCAACAATAAGGCCTATCACAGATCTCTTGTCCACTCCTATTAGTCATCTCATTTGGCAAACCGAACATGAATCACTTGTGTCTAGCAGCTCTTATGTAGAAAAGATCACAGAAATAACATAGGATTTTGAAACAGTGGAAGCCATCCTCCCAGGAGGTTTTTGCCAATTAGGAAAGAGTTGAGAAATCTGAGATGGAACATGAGCCTACAGATCAGGATCAGAAATTGGAAAGTCAGAGAGGAAAAAAAGAAGAAGGAAAAATTGTGTACATGGAATTAAAAAAGAAAAGAAGAGAAAAGCCGTAGTGCAGCTGGTAGGTGAAATTGAAGTCTGGAAGCTGCTTCAAAGTGCTTTAGAGCCTGATCCTCCATAGGCTTGGACTTTGTATATTCATTTACATCTGCACCCGAATGAGTGTAACACTTTATCATCAGAATTCTATATTCTGTGCTAGTATTTTACACCCACATTGTACCGATGCAAATGGCTTGTCAGTGTACAAGGCAGAGGAGGATGAGTCTCTGACGGTCGGTTGCATTTTGATTCTAAAATGTCTATTCTGATAGGGACTCATACCCTGCAAAAGGCTATCTTGGGATGATTATTTTAAGACAGAATACCATGTCTCTCTCAACATGACAAAACTGATATTGGACCTGGATTTTATTGTACAATGAGAAACACTTCTCACTGGGGAAAACATTTCACACAAGCCCAAAACAGGAAGAATCAATCAAAGAAACAGATGGTAATGGCTAAGGATTCAGCATAAACATGTGGAATCAGCCCTTCGAGTATGATATTCGAAGATTCAGACAATGACCAAAGGTGCAATATTTGGGGGAAGGATAATCTCTGCAAGGACAGTTCTGAAAGACTGCCTGATAAATGGATTATTCATGAATTAAAAGAGCTTAATTGAGCCAATGACAGATAAATGGCAAGGTGCAAAGAAGAGGACATCTTTCTGTGTGTTTGCAAGCCTGCTGATTTTAGAATTGTCTGTGATTTTGTCACGCAAACTTCCAATCATTATATTCATCACCTTTGTAGGAACAGTCTCATATAGGATCAGGCCCATGATTATGGATGAAGTGCTGTATTCATCCAGGCTGTTATGGAAAAGTAAGACCACAGGAGCTGTAGCCACCAATATTAGCACAGTATTAGTATTATCACTTGGTGATTTATATCACAGTAGCATATCAAGGACACAATGAGCTTGGGGACCCATTGCTGTAAGTGCTGTAAATATAAAATAGGATGAATTGTTTCCTGCTCCGAAGACCTTACAGGATGCACAGACAACATACAAAGGAAAAAATAGAGGCAGACAGAGACAAAGTGATTAGCCTATGTCAGACAGTGGATCAGTGGCAGAGGCAGGAACAGAACAGTCCTTCTGAATCCTAGGCTCTCTATCCATTAGACCACATTGCCTTCCATTGAGCTCTCAAAGTAAAATTTCTCTGTTCTGCTTTGAAATAATACCACGCTAAGACATACTCCTAGATTTTCATTCTGGCAGCATCCAAATGCGTTATTACACTATGGCTTGCAACACAGTAACTTGCTGTGTAGACAAGCTCTTAGTTCCTAACTCGAGAATCAGCATCGTTAAGTGCGCCATTGTACCTACATGGAGTCTCACTGGCTATGTCTACACTTGCACTTTTAAGTCGACTTTAACTAACTAACTAACTAACTAACTAACTAACTAACGTAGTGTGTCTGCACTTAAAATTAAAGTCGACTTAAAGGGGAACTTACAAAGTCGACCTAGAGCATCCACACTGGATGCTCTAGGTCGACTTTGTGGGGATAGGGGTACCTTGGGCAGGTCCACGGTGGCAGGGGGGCACCCCCTGTGTGCAATGGGGCCAAGGGGGCAGGGACCCTGGCAGGACAGAGCCCTGTGTGTGATGCTGTCTGGATTTAAGGAAGCATTTATGATATTATTTTCAATGGGTATCTCATAAATGCTCTATAATCCATAGGTACTATGTCATGTTTGGTATCAATAGAAAGGCAGTAATTTGCTGGGAATGATTATATAGTTTATGTCTAGGAATTCTATTTCGATTAGAAGTTAGGAATTTGGTGTTATATCCATACTTTAACTTGTTTCATTCTGGAGGAAAGCCTTAGATGGTAGGGTGTGAACAACTACTGTCTCCTTAATGTTTAGGAATTTTCCAGGTAGAATGGTCCCAGGGAATATCCTGATGAGCCATTAAGGACATAAGGAATACACCCATTGTGTCCTTAATGGCTCATCAGTTTAGTCCCTGGGACCATTATCCCTGGTACATTCCTAAACATTAAGGACACAATGGTTTGACACACCCACCCACAGGTATTTCAATATTCGATGAGGAGTGATGGGATTTCCGGCCCTTCAATGGGAAAGGAAAGCAGCTGGAGTTGCCCAGAGGCATGCTTGACCATCTGTTCCTGTAGCATTGTGACTTTGAAGCCAAGCAGCCATGGATCCAGCCTGCTTAGACATATGAACACTGGGCCGCAGGCTCCCCTTCTAACCCCCTTGTGGTGTGAAGCTAGCCCAGCCCCAACCCAGCTGGCTCTGATGTCTGTTTCCAGCCACCTCCCCTTCCTCCCTGCCCTTGCCCAGCACCTCCCCTGGGTATGTTTGTCTTCAGCAGGCTCTGAAGAAGGTATTTCCTTGTTTGCAGTGCGCTGCTGCAGATGCCAGGAGGTGTGCTCAGTGCACCTGCACCATTAGCTGACTCACCCATCACCTTCAACCTCCTGCCACCGTGGGCAGCTCCACGGCTGTTCTTGGTATCAGGGTCTCAATAGCAGGTAATAAGGAGCACTGACTACTGGGCTGCTTTCCAGTAGACCTTCACTGAAATACCTAAATCCAGACAGCATCACACAAGGGCTCTTTCCTGCCCTTTGGGGGGCATGCCAGGCTCCCGCTGTGCCCCCCCCCCCTGGCAGGGAGGGCAGTGGTGTAGTCCTGGGGTAGCCCTAAGTCAACTTAGGGCTACCCCAGGTCTACATTGGCTTAATTCAACTTTAGAAAGTCGAATTAAGCCTTAGGTCGAGTAAAAAGCAGGTTTAATAAAGTCGACTTAATTTTCATTAAGTCGACTTTATTTTCCTTAAGTCGACTTAACCAAACTGCTTATGTCGACTTAAGCAAAGTGTAGTGTGGACGCAGGGTAAATTAAGTCGACTTAATTTACCAGTGTAGACGCAGCCAAGCTTAAGTTGACTTAATTTGCCAGTGTAGACGCAGCCACTGATTTATATGTCTGTTTAACAACAGTACAATGCAGTATCTCACAGCAGCCCAGATCATGCAATAAGCCAAATACGGATAGACCAATGTGCCCTGGGAACTCATTTAACCTTGAAGCCTTAGTACTAGTTTCCAGCTAGCTATCCTAACAGTTGCCTGGTTCCACTTTAACAGCCAAGTCCTATCCAATCAAAACTATGGAAAGCTTAACTAGTTGCTATTTTTATGGCATTTCCCTCATTTTTAAATGTAGCATTAGAATTAAATGTCTTCCTTAAATCCAACAATTTTCTTTCATGTATTTAAAAACTAAGACATGCAACAATTTCCTCCAGAGGACTCAACTGTGCTTAAAAATCAAGTTTACAGATTTCCTTACATCCACTGGAAATATAAAGTATTCCTTTATTTAACAAGGGCACTTGTTCCTTAACTGACAAAGGAAAGCTGAGCAATAGAGCTGGTTGAATAGTACAAAAGTGATTTGTGAATATTTTTGTAAAAAAGTGTGGTGAGTTTGTTCCACTTGAATTCCTTGTTCACTGGCATTTAGAAGATTAAGCTGTGAAAATATGTATGAATCTCACAGCCGGAAGGACTTGGAGCAGGAACGAAGATGCCTATGTAAACTCCATCATGTGACCCAGGTGACATGTAATTGCATACCATAGATATCAAATAAGAAATGTAAGCCATAGTTCACAGGTAAATCAGAGGCTGACATTGATTCGTACAGTGTATTAGATGAATACTTTAGAAAACAGGATTGGTTCATGAATTCTTCAGAAAATCCATTTGCTCAGTCCATAGCCAGGGTTCTAGGCTGCAGCAAAGACTCTCTCTGGACATTCTTCAAACTTAAGTATCCAGAATAGTTGTTCCAGTTCCTTCTGTGCTACTTACACAGTGTGTTAGGGTTTCTGTAGCTGTTAATGGCATCCCTTCCTATGGGCCATCCCTGTCACTGCCTCAATGGGTAAGGGTGGTATGTAGGGTCCCTCCATAGTGCATATGATGCAGCAGACCCTTTTCACAAGGCAGTTCCCTTTCAATGAAGTCTCTTCCTGATCCCAGGGTGAAGGCTCTTGTGCTTACCACCCACACCATGGGATATTTCACCAGTAGCTTCCTTACTCACCCTTAATTTGAAAGAAATCTGTTTAGCCATTTTTTAATTAGAAAACCATAAAGGGAAAAGTAGTTAGGAGTTTTAAGAAACATTTTCTATCAGGTTAGTGATCTGTGAACTAAAAAAATTCTTTTAGCTGTCTTGGTAAGATGAATTGTAATGGTTCCCATAGGGCTACTAAAGAATCGAGTCATTAATCTGTGGACTTCAAATTCTCTGAATATGCCTCAGAACAATAGAAGAAGCCAGAATGACAATATTTCTCGGGTCCCAAATATACACAGATATTTTCTAGGGCTGTCAATTAAATCATAGTTAATGCATGTGATCAATGCAAAATAAATTAGCTAGATTATAAAAAATTAGTTGTGATTAATCTCAGTTTTAATCACACTGTTAAACAATAACAGAATTCCAATTTAATTTTAATATAATATTTTGGATGTTTTTGTACCATTTCAAATATATTGATTTCAGCTACAACACAGAATACAAAGTGTACAGTGCTCACTTTAGATTCACCTCGTACAAGTCCACTCAGTCCTATTTCCTACTTCATTAACACAAACAAGTTTGTTTACATTTACGGGAGACAATGCCCCCTGCTTCTTATTTATAATGTCATCTGAAAGTGAGAACAGGTATTCGCATGGAACTGTTGTAGTTGGTGTTGCAATATATTTACATGTGAGGTATTCACATGCCAAAGTTATAAATTGTTTTGTTTTTGAGTGCAATTATGTTAAAAAAAATCTACATTTGTAAGTTGCACTTTCATAACAAAGGGACTGCACTACAGTACTTGTATATGGTGAATTGAAAAATACTATTTCTTTGGTTTTTACAGTGCAAATATTTGTAATAATAATCTAAAGTAAGCACTATACACTTTGTATTCTGTGATGTATTAAAATCAATATATTTGAAAATGTAAAAAAACATCCAAAATATTTAAATTTAAATTTTAAATTTAATTTAAATTGGTATTCTATTATTGTTTAGCAGTGTGATTAAAATTGTGATCAATTGTGATTATTTTTTTAAAATCTCACAGTTAATTGTGATTTTTAAAAAAAATATATTTAACAGTCCTAATATTTTCTAATTTGCTCAGTTTTTTAAGTGTTATTTTTATTTTTGCCTGATATACTAAAATTTTAATGGTAAATATTGAGGTTTGAATTCTGCCACCTTAACACATGTAGAGAAGTGAGTAGTTCCATTGAAATAATGGCAGAATTGGGCTCATAATAAGGTTGAAATTTCACCTTTTTCTTCTATGAACATTTGGCATGGTCTATGCAAAACTAGACACAATGGGCCAATTTCAGAAATGTGATGAGTGGAGCTGCAATACTTTGTATAAGGTCGGAATTCAAATCTATGTATTTGAGTGTCTGATGAGTTTAAACCTCTTTCCTTACAGACCATCTACCCATCACATCAGAAAAATAATTCAGAATAACATCAAATCTATTCACAAAAATAACAACAGATATTAGCTGAAACCACCATATTTGTTATTTCCAAGATGTTGAGGTGCTATATTCAATTTTCACCCATTTTAATTTGTTTGGAAAGATGTACAATGGTATATAAGAAAGCAATGCAAGAATTTAATTTTTTTAGAAAATGAATTAAATATTTTGTTGGAACTAAAGCTGGTTGGAAATTTTCACCTAAATTTTTTAGTTAGAAAATGTTGCTTCATTTAAACAAAAATTTTTTACTGACACTTATCAGTTGCAACAAACCTTACATTAGGAAGAAGTCTCAGTTCCTGGATGCAATTTTTGGTTAAAATGAGTATATGTGTGTTAGTGTGAGAGTGAAAGTGAAAGTGAAAGTGAAACAAGGCCTACCAAAGGATAGCTATTAGTTTGGAGGTTAAGGGCTTTACCTGGAATGTCGAACACTAAGGGCTGGTCTACACTGCCAGAAAATTTGGCAGCAGTTGATGGGAGCTATGTAAATTATACAGAGTAGCTTGTGTAATTCCTGTTAACTTCATAATTCCCATGTCATGTGTCGTTTTCACTTTGCTGCACCAACAGGAAATGGATTCCCATTGTCGTAGTGGTACACCGCTTGAGGGGGTGGTTTTATTAAGCTGATTTCCAGGTCAATTGAAAGTGTCTTTACTGACAATTTAGTCAATCCAGAAAAATCATTTTCATGGTGGTGACATTGTCATGAGTATAGACATACCTCTAGATTCAACTCCCTTCTCTATCTAATTCAGATACGAGTCTCCAATATCTTCAATGAGTGCCCTAACTTCTAGGTTATAACTATTCTGGAGTAATCTCTCTCTCAGAGTTTGTCAAGAAAAATGTTGAAAGGTGTAGTTTTTGTCTGGGTGAAGAATGGAAACAAATATCAAAACCTCAATGGAATTATTATAGGAATAAATATCATTAAAAGATTCTGCTGTCATAAACCATAAATTATGTCCACTGTTTTCTATTTCTTCTTTGTTCATCTGAGATACACACATTATGGGTGGGATAGCTAATAAGGTCAAAGAAACAGTCAATGCAACTGAGAGGGTTCATTCAACCTCTCCAAAGAAATCTTTAAAAATGCTTAGACTGTATTTGATCTTCTCCATGCTTGCCTAGACTTGTGGCAATGTGTAGGGTAAGTGTAGCTACTTGCTGCAGTGAAAGGCAGGCTGTGTTCACCCTCAATGAAGTATGCAGTTATATACACATATATATGCCTGATGTCTAGGTTATATACCCCACAGGTCTCTACACTCCCAATCAGTGCTTCCCATGTCTACACTGCTATTTTTAACAGTGCATTACTCTTTCCACTGCCAGTCTTTCACTGTGGCAGAGAAAGGCTACATGAGTGGGTCACTACACTGCACAACTATGTAGACGCAGGAGGCACTATTTGGGCAAGTAGAGAGTCCTGTCGGGTACAAGTACTAGGGTTCAGGCATACAGGAAACTCTTTACTACTCTACTTACCAAAGCTAGACCTCCTTATTACGATTTACTCTGCTATTTAGACCCATGCTAGCTGGATGTCCAGTGCCTGTACTGTACACTCCACTGAAAGGTTAGACAAACCCTTTGTGGAAGGGTTTGCTAAGGAATGTCATAAACTAGTGAGTGTTTGTGTCCCACTACCATATATTTGTTGCTCATTTGTATAACATAGGTCCTATCCTGCTCACACTCTGTGAAGATTCTAACAGCGTGTCTACACTAGAAAGTTGTGCCAGTCATTATACAGGTATAGTTAAAGCTGTAAATCCTCCTCTGCTCCACCCTAGGATAGATGCTGTTATATCAGTATAAAGGTGCCTTATATCAATGTAGCTATCCTGTATCAAAAAGGGAATAATTAAGCTGGTATAAGTCACCTTTATTGGTATTGGTAACAGAGTCAATGTGTAACTGTTGATAGTGCGTGAACCACATATTTTGAACCCACTTCCTTCAAGGTTGTTATGAGGAGGAGGGAGAAAATTATTCTTTTTAACCACCGATGATAGGACAAGAAGCAGTGGATTTAAATTGCAGCAAGGGAGATTTAGATTGGACACTAGGAAAAAATTCCTATCAGGGTGATTAACCACTGGAATTAGTTGCCTAGGGAGGTTGTGGAATCTCCATCACTGGAAAATTTTAAGAGCAGTTTAGACAAACACCTGTCAGGGACGGTTTAAGAGGGTACTTGGTCCTGCCATGAATGCAGGGGACTGGACTTGATGACCTCTTATGATCCCTTCCATTTTCTATGATTTTATGATTCTATGGAAAAACAAATATATAAACCCTGGCAGACATCTGGGGGCTATGAGGTGGAGGAGGGGGAAAGGATGTAGCGTGATACACATGCTCCTCTTTGTCCTCCAGTGTCACCTCTGCTGGTATAACTATATGATTAAAGAATTCACTCCCCTAACCCAAATAGTTATACTAGTAACCAAGCCTAATGAAAACTCAAGTGGTAGGTGCTTGGTCTTTAGAAGCAGAAAAACTTAGGTCTGACACTTCTGTTACCATGAAATAATGAATAACCTTCATGGTCAGCATGGCTATGTCTACACTTGTAAATTTAAGTCGACTTAGCATGTCCAGACTTAAATTTTAAGTCGACTTAGAGGGGACCCTTCAAAATTGACCTAGAATGTCCACACTGGACGCCTAGGTCGACTTGTAGGGCCTAGGTGGACCTGGGACAGGTCCACGGTGGCAGTGGGGGTTTTAGAAAGTAGACTTAATTTTTCCTTAAGTCGACTTAAGCAGCTGCTTAAGTCGACTTAAGGAAAGTGTAGTGTAGACGCAGAGTAAATTAAGTCGACTTAAGCAAGCTTAAGTCAACTTAATTTACAAGTGTAGATGCACTCTTAGGTATTATGCTTGCTACTACCCTATTCAGGCATAATAGGGCAAATTCAACTTTGGTATAATTCTACTGACCTAAATGAAGTTACAGCCAGAATAAATTTAACTAGTTGTCTCCATCACCATTACTTTTGATCAGAGCAATTCTGGTTCTCTGTATTTTCTCCTTTAAAATACTTGTAGAGAGTTATTCTACATTTCTCATACATAGGCAAGATATATGCTGCCTTTTTTAAAAAAGAATTCCTCATGTAAATTATTCTCTTGGGCCCCCTTCATCATTTTGTAGCTTTGTCTCCTTATACAATACTTATGAATATCTCAAGAGTAGTAGGAGCAAGCTGCCAACAGTTCAAGAGACCAATTCATTCTACCTTTCTAGAGTGAGACATTCCAAGAACCATGAATACAAAGGGACATTAGTAGGACTATGAATAGAATAAAAATATGCCAGTTAATCTTGGCCATTGGCCAAAAAGATTGGCTACTTCCTTCCATTTATTTAAGGATTAATTAGATGTCATTTTTCCAAAAATAGTATTAATTAGGTGAATGAGGCAAGAAAGATATGTTCCAACCAATATGAATATACACTTTCCCCCATTTATAGTAAAAGCTTATTATTCTCTGAATTGGTCAATTCAACTGCAAATATATAATTATAATATGATGCATGAAAGAGGTTTGTGGTTTTTTAATGATTGTGGTTTTTTAAAAGTGATTTTAACTAGAATGATTCTAGTTTTTGACAGGTACATTGGTGGAGACTGCTGGAAACATAGACTGAATCAAAACGTCTCCTGAGTGTTCTGGGGTGGTGCCCTGTCTCTTCAGCCAGCACTGCCCATTTTTGGAGTTACAATAGCAAGCTCCAGTGCACTGACTGAAATGAGTTAGCAGGCACCATGTTTGCTAACATCCCTTTGTAGATACTGGGTTGATAGAAGAGATTTTTAAGCTGCTCTAGCCCATGTAAGGAAATCAGCACCAGAAACAGCATTTAGCCACACCACTGAAAACCCCGCAAAGATGGGGAGAAAAACATTGTGGATTTTATCTGTTCTGATTTAAATAACAAAGATGGTAACAGAATCATAATGATCAGGCATGAATGGAGATATAGTTAGTTTTAACTTTAAGGCTTTTGATAAGTAGTAAATAACAATAGTTTAGAGAAAGTTTAATTAAAAACCTGAAATGGTGGCCTGTGATATAATGCTGAGAGAGAGAGAGAGAGAGAGAGAGAGAGAGAGAGAGAGAGAGAGAG
>ML685787.1:551571-568358 GCA_007922175.1 Pelusios castaneus
GAGAGAGAGAGAGAGAGAGAGAGAGAGAGAGAGAGAGAGAGAGAGAGAGATGTTAAGAAACTATCCAATAGCAAAAATGTAGACTGGGGTGAAATAAAGGTCACTCCTAATACCTTCAGGGAGGGGTTAGTAGATAGGAAGGAGAATAGAAAGGATGCCCAAGTTGAAGTAAACAACTAAAGCTAACTAGCATATTAGATGGCAGATTGTTTGAAAATGATATCACCCTTGGGTGGGGAAGATGTTCTTGATTGACATTAAGAAAGCAACCAATCAGAAAGGGCCAGAAGATCATAGAAAAGGCAAAGAGCTGACAGGCTTGAGTGGGAGTTACCATGATCAGAGAAGACATCAACAATAGCAGCAGAATGCAGAACATCAGAGTGACAGAACAGAAGGGCCATAGAAAAAATGGAGGGATTCAGTCAAGAAAGGAAGTATAGTTTTTCTTAGAATTAGGAATGTATGAATGTGATTGTAGATAAAGCTGATGCATGTGCCTGGATGATCTCCTACCTCACCCATTCTATGATTGCCTGATCAACACTCAGAATGTAAATTGGTTTATAGTAATAGTATTGAATATGTGTTAGTATAAAGTTACTATATACATGTGTATAAAGGAGTTGCATAGTATCACAATATGACATTGTAGTAAGGTTTTATACACATGAATGCAGGATTTCTTTGTCACATGTTGCAACATTGTATGTTTATTATGCTGCACAATTAAGTACTCTTAATATTGTAATATGTGCCAAGGAAATGTTACATTGTGTTGTGAGTAATGCATTCCAATTGTATGGTTTATGTTATATTTGATTTTACATCCCATTATGTTATAGAGTTTGTGGTGTCTTGTATTCCCCAAAGTGGTTTATTTTATGTTACCTAGTGCTGATTTTCAATTTAAAATCCAATTATATTAAAATTAGTACTTAATAAAGAGACATTTTGTTTTAAAATAAATTACTGTCTGAGTATCAGTCCTTTGAACAGAAGGCTGTATCCATATCCTCTCAAAGGTAAACTGAGGCAGGTCTAGGGAGCTAGCCAGTGATTTAAATGGAAACCACTGGTAATGCTTCATAAATCCCCTACGATGTACTCACATTGCCTGCTTTTAAATTAAAGTTCATTAGTATACCTAAGCCATTATAGGATACGTAAGAACCAAAGTTTAGGATAACAGGGTGAAATCCAGACTTTGTGGGAATTTTGCCTGCTGCTCAGACCTACGGCTCTGAGATAGACTGAAAAAAGATAGAGAATTACAGGGCCAAGTCAAACCCATTTTCTTTAAAGTTAAAGGAAAATTAAAAAAGAAAGAGAAGCTATAACTTTCCCTGAGAATTCCTTCCTAAGAGGAGAGGAATGAATGACATCAATAAGTTTCAGGTGCTTACATTCAGCATTATTTTTGACATGCAGAAACTACACATTTTTTTCTATTTCTCTGTATTTAAATATAGTTAGAGTCATAGAATCATAGAGCAATAGGGTTGGAAGGGACCTTGTGAGGTCATCTAGTCCAACCCCCTGCTAAAAAGCAGGACCACTCCCACTAAATCACCCCAGCCAGAGTTTTGTCTAACTGGGCCTTAAAAGCCTCCAATGATGGAAATTTTACCACCTCCCTAGGTAGCCCATTCTAATGCTTCACCACCCTCCTAGTGAGAAAGTTTTTCCTAATATCCAACCTTGACCTCCTCAGCTGTAATTTGAAACCATTCCTCCTTTTTCTGTCCTCTGCTACCTTCGAGAACAGCCTAGCTCCCTCCTCTTTGGAGCACCCCTTCAAGTAGTTGATGGTTGCTATCAAATCTCCCCTCAGTCTTCTCTTCTGTAGACTAAATAAGCCTAGTTCCTTCAGTCTCTCCTCATAAGACATGTGCCCCAGACCTCTAATAATTTTTGTTGCTCTCCGCTGGACTCTTTCTAATTTGTCCACATCCTTTCTGTAGTGGGGAGCCCAAAACTGGACACAGTATTCCAGATGTGGCCTGACCAGTGTCGAATAGAGGGGAATTATCACATCCCTCGATCTGCTGGCAATACTCCTACTGATGCAGCCTAATATGCCATTGGCCTTTTTAGCAACAAGGGCACACTGTTGGCTCATATTCATCTTCCCGTCCACCATAACCCCCAGGTCCTTTTCTACAGTGCTGCTACTTAGGCGATCGGTCCCCAGCCTGTAGCATGGGATTTTTCCGTCCTAAGAGCAGGACTTTGCACTTGTCTTTGTTGAACCTCATGAGGTTCTTTCGGCCCAGTGTTCCAATTTGTCTAAGTCTCCCTGGATCCTGTCCCTGCCCTCCAGAGTATCTACCATGCCCCCCCAACTTGGTGTCATCTGCGAACTTACTAAGCATGCAGTCTATTCCATCATCAAGATCATTAATGAAGATGTTGAATAGAACCAGCCCCAGGACCGACCCCTGGGGCACTCCACTCGTTACCGGTTGCCAACCAGACATCAAGCCATTGAATCCTACCCATTGAGCCCGTTGATCTAGCCAGTTTTCGATCCACCTTACGGTCTACTCGTCCAACCCATACTTCCTTAACTTGCCGACGGGAATGCTGTGGGAAACTGTATCAAAATCCTTGCTAAAGTCAAGGTATATAGTTGGCTTGTTTCATCCCTGTATTATGTTTTATGCTAACATGATTTCATTGACTTTAACAGAGTTACACTCACTGGAATAATATTGTGTGACTCAAGTCTTAAATGTTAAAATTAAGCCATACAGATGTATATATTTGAGGCCATAGGATATCCATAGCTTTGGATGCATCTTCTTTGCCTTTTTACTACAGATTAAAAGCAGCTAACCAGGTCTTCTGAAGAGAAAATGCAATAAACCAGATCCCTAGCTGATATAAATCATAACAACTCCAGTGAGGTCAATGGCAGCATGTTAATTTACCCCATCTGAGAATCCAGCCCACGGTTTCCTCATGCCCAGGTTTTATTTCCTTATCTGACTAAAACACTTGTCTAATTTCTACTTTAAAATGAATGTACAGTATATTAGAGATGACCTGAGATTGGATTATATTTAAGTCACCTGAAGCTGCTTTTTATAGCTATTAAATTTTCTTTTTTATTATGGACACCCCAAACAATGTACAGAGGCCATTATTTTTCTTACTTTGCCCACAGACAGGATTCTTTCTAAAAGACAGTATTTCAGTGGTGCTGATGTCACAGAATATGCTAATCAGCAATGAGCCATTCTGTGATATCTTTCCCATAAATCCTTTTTATAGGGTAATACTCATGGGAATTATGTAATTCAAGATGTGACTGCAATTGGTACCAAGATTGATATGCTGTTTAAACTGCCATTTTAATCTGCAGGCCCCAAAGTATCAATGTGCTCAGATACCGTATACCTGAATTTGTACAAACTAGGGACCCAATCCTGCTGACATTGAAGTCTATGGGCATTTTCCCATTGACACCTGTTGTATCAAGATTAGGCCCTAGGTTCAGTGCATCACTAGTATGAATCAAAGCAAATCTTGTTACTTTTCTATTTGAAGCACAGTATAGATCTTGAATACAAAATCCAGGAAAAATTCTGATCTGCTGTCTAAGCACTTTTACATGATCTGGGATTTAAGGACTCAGCTATTGTATAGTAGAATAAAAGCATATTGTATACTCAGTGCATTGGACTTTATGAATCTTATGCAGTATCTACCAGCTACATCCTAACATTTTTGATGACATCTCTGTTATTTCATTTACAGAGTATTAGCAGCCCAAAAGTTCCATTTTCTCCAGGTTTCTCCAAGGTCCATTCACAAGTATGTAGTATAGGATAGCCATACCTTAATATTAGCAACTATTTCCTTGGCTAATCCTCAAAAAGGGTGTAAAATTATTTAAAAATTAGTGACCTTAAATGTGCCCCTCCAATTGCATTCTGGATGACATTTTAGTCTAGCACTATATTTATATCCCTTATTTGATTTTAAGTTTTTTGCTATATAGTATTTTAAGTTTAATCAAAAGTCAACTTAGAAAGGCCATTCTGCCTAAGGGATATTTTTCCATTAAGTATTTTGACATATTGGTGGCCTTGAGGGATTATTGGTTTTTGAAGAAATATTAACAGCTGGAAATTTGCATTTTAATACAGTTCTCCTCAACTACTCAAGCAATTTTATTTTTAAGACCTGTGACAGGCTTCAAAGTCTTAGTTCTAAAGCAATCTCGTCTAGAGTAGCTAACAATTTTATTACAAATGACTAAGTTTCCTAATAGTTTTGCATTTTTAAAGTCCTGTTTGATGTATCTGGGAAATTAACACCAAAACTTTGTAACTTGTTCTAAAACTAGCCTTGCTAATTTGGCAGAAGCACGAAGGAAAAACAAAAACTACCACTCCCTCCGATACAACAATTATAGTCTCCAAAACTGAGGAAGAAAACTTCTGTAATTTGGTTTCCATAATCAGTTAGTAAAACCGAAGCTCCTATATATTCACAGAATACAAACAGAGAAGTTAATAAACAACACAGAATATTCTTTGAGGAAGAACATAACACTACTTTATTTCCTAAAATCCAGAAGAACCAAAACCAGAGAAACATAAAGCTGGGTATAAACCCAGACAGTGAAGCGCAACTCATCTCACCATACTGCTACCTGGCTTTCTGCAAACTGATTACCCAGCCCCTTAGCCTGCAAGATGGAGCAGGAACATGTAAAGTGACAGTTTACAATTTGTATATACTTTTCAATACCTCTTAGTAGAAATAAGCCATCACAGACATTTGTGCTGGTTCAACTATCTGCCTCTTACATCAGTAAAAAAGTGCAGGATCAGGAGAAACATTCACAGTAAACTGGGAGAGCCTGCACAATATTATGGGTCCAACACCTGCCATTATTATGAGTACAGGATCGGATCTGATTCAGAAGCCATTTAAATGAATGGGAAAAACTCCCATTGACTTCTTTGTAGCAGGCCAATACGTAGCTCCCAAACCAGTGATAGTTTTGGTTATGTGTTGAGCTCTGTTCCCTGAAATGTTAACAGTGTTGGTTTATGTGTATATATTAAATAATCTATGCACATGAGATGAGATTAGATAGTAGTGATGTTATCAAGAATGACTTTATACGGTAAAAGTTGGAAGCCAAAGGAAACATAACTGAAAATTTAGAGTATGTCTATACTATAAGCTCAGGTTCCCAGTTGCATAAACATACCATACTAGCTCGCGTGTCAGCTAGCATGCTAAAAATAGCAGCGTAGCCACAGTAATATAAGCAATGGTGGCATGGGCTAGTCGCCCTGAGTACAAACCTGCCCTGGAATGTGTACTTGGCATAGCTAGCCCATATTGCCACTGCTCATGTTACTGAGGCTACACTACTGTTTTTAGCATGTTAGCTCAGGTGACTGTTATCTCATATATATCTACTTGAGCTTGAATAACATCCCCAATTTCTAGCGCAGTCACAATGCGAGGCTGGCTGCGGGTACAGACCAATGCATTTCAAAACCAAAATTTCATTTTAAAACTAGTAGTTATGATACAATGCAATGAAATATGCCTTTCTTTAGTCTTGAGATTAATGTGTTGATTCAGACACCACAGGTGAATAGGAGTCACACAGGAATATGATTAAAGCTGGAGACTGCAACTTTATTAATGGAATTAGAATAATGATAAATGGCGAGATGCAAAATAGCCACTTCACTCAAGGCCACTGCTCAGAGGTGATAGTCCAGGGTGGTTTTTAACAACATTATATAAACAGAATCAATAAGTAAAGAGACCTCTAGCTTTCTCACCTCTCACTAGATTTATAGATTCTAAGGCCAGAAGGGACCATTATAATCATCTAGTCTAACATCCTGAATAATACAAACCATAGAACTTCCTCAAAACAATTCCTAGAGCTATCAAAGTCAGTATACAACAGCCAAATTTCCCATTGCCCTTTGGTCATGAGTGAGTTAAAGGTCTAGGAAAGTCCAAGAAATCTATCATAGACGTCCAACAGGCAAGACAAACATGGCTATAATTTGAGAATGGAGAAGGGACTGGAGACCAAATGTCTGTTTGCCTGGGAAAAGACTGTAAAATCTTTAAGCCAGGGGTTGCCTTACTAGGCTATGTCTACACTTGTTAATTTAGGTCGACTTAGCTAAGTCGACTTAACAAGGTTGACTTTAAGTCGACTTTGTTAAGTCAACTTAGCATGTCCACACTTAAATTTTAAGTCGACCTAGGGGGGACCCTACAAAGTCGACCTAGAGCGTCCACACTGGATGCCTAGGTCTACTTGTAGTGGCTAGGTGGACCTGGGACTGGTCCACAGTGGCAGGGGAGCACCCCTTACCAAGTGCCAGGGGGCTCAACCTTTGCCCCATTGTACCTGGGTACAATGGGGCAAAGAGGGGACAGGGAACCTGGCAGGGCATAGGAGCAGGGTGGGCAGGGCTCTTCCCTGCCCTTTGGGGGGACATGCCAGGCTCCCTGTGCCAACCCCCCTGTCAGGGAGGGCAGTGGGGGAGTCCTGGAGAGCCCTAAGTTGAGTTAGAGTCAACTTAGGGCTACTCCAGGTCTACACTGGCTTAAGTCGACTTTCTAAAGTCGACTTAAGCCAAAAGTCGACTTTAAACGAGGTTTTAAAAAGTCGACTTAATTTTCCTTAAGTCGACTTAAGCAGCTTGCTTAGGTTGACTTAAGGAAACCATAGTGTAGACGCAGAGTAAATTAAGTCGACTTAAGCAAGCTTAAATCGACTTAATTTACAAGTGTAGACACACCCCTAGTGAGCTCCCACAATGGAATATGAATGACTCACTAAAGCTTTGAGGATGTAAGGGGACTATGTTCAACCATGGGAACTGAAAGGAGCAAGGTACTCATCTACCCCTGTCTGAATATAGGACTTACCTTTGATAAGAGATTCATGTAAAGAACTGTACCCAAGAAGCCATTTGCAATGCACAACAGCAATGGTCCATTCATCCTAAAAAAACCCAGAAACTAGATTATATATTTTTGAGAGCTATCTACTGGTATCTTATCTATTAACTAGGAATTTACACATATACAGACAGCTCTCACAGTAGTTTTAAACCCCTGAAGTCAGTTGGAGTCTTCTGGGGCCAGCTGTAGACCAAATGGCACCCTTGACAAGGATCATCCCCCCTCACCGTGCACTTGTTAAACTTTTGAATACCTTCTTTTTTATTGCAGTTGTAGCACATTTCATGGAATACCTGAAACATTTTAATTGAAACCTTCTATTTTCCCTTTTGCTTCCAACAACAAAAACAGCACCACAAGACAAGCACCTTTAGGCAGTCTCTTGGGTCTTCTGTCCCTAAATCAGGTCCTGGAGTCTTTCCTTGGGTTGGGTCATGATGACTTGTATTTAAGCAACAATTAATTTAACTGAAAAAAGTGTATGTAATGGAACAATCTGTAAAATCCTAGACCATTTTGATGAAGAGAGAGAATAGTAAGATATGATAAGAGAGGAAGTGTATCTGTTAAAAGAGGAAAGTCAGCAATAATGAAGGGAAAATATGAAATGTAAAAATAGTAAAAACAAATGGGAAAAGTGATATATGAATGTCATAAAGGAAACAAATGAAAAATATAAAAAATGCAGTAATGGCTGAAAGAGATAATCTGAGACATCAAAATGAAGAATCATAAAAATAATAATGTTAGGAAATATTGGGATAAATAAATGGAAACAAGAAGAAAATACAGTGTGCATCTGCTACAGGACACAGAAACTAGAAGAGATTGAAGCAGAAGATTCCTACATTAATTCTTGAAGTGTTAAAAACTGCAGGATCCTGTATTCATGAGGAATTTAATAATAATTTTGAAATCCATTATATAATGAAGATAATAAAATACATATAATCAGAATAGACTGGGAAGACAGGTTCATGATTCAAAAAGTAGAAAACCTGTACAAAGGAAAAAAACCAAACCAAACCAAACCCAACCAACCAAACAAACAAAAAACAACCCAAGATCCTGCATCTTCTTCTTCAAAAGGGAGGAACTAGCTGGTACTAGTAGCTATGAGCTACATGCATTCATCACGTGGAATGGATGCACAGAGTGCAGCAATATTAGATATCAAGAAAGCAAATTCTGGTGAATTAAGAAAGATACTGAAACTAGTGCATGGCAGGACGTATTTGTGATAGGGTGGATAAATCTATGTTGGATTATGAATCCTATGTATTTCTATGAAGTGAAAACAAGCCAGGACATTCCCAAAGACAGCCTATTGCAATGCATTCAAACATCTGCCCTGCCCAGGATGAGTGCTTAATGCCTTGTAAAAGGCTTAACTCTAAGACCCATCAAGACTGGAATCATTCACTTTTGATCATCTCTTAGCTGGTTGGCCATCCCCATGGGACAGTAATTTTGCCCATTGGTGCCCACTGGTGGGACAAGCATAAGAAAGGGGTTAAGGTATGGAGCTTCTCAGCTGAACACATGGCACTGAGGAGAGATGCTACTTAAGAGACGGGTTCCTCCTTGTTCGTGGGAGAGAGCATTACCATTGCCACATGTAAGAAGAACTTGTAAAAGAGTAAGAAAAGAAGAGGATTCATCTAATCTAAAATGCTGACAAACCTCAGACTCACAGAAGGGGGAGATCAAACCAGACAAGGGTGCATCTCAGGACTTCAATTGAATACTTTAATAGAGGTGTTTCTATTGCTAAGCCAGTGTTCCTTCATTTCCCACCACATTGTTAAATCAGAAGCCCACTATGTCTATAGCCTACACAGAGCTCTGCAGAAGCAGGTGGAAGCAACAGGGTGGGGATCTCAGATGCTAATTTCAGATATTAGACAAGAGCAGTGGTCACCCATGAGTGTGTTCTAAGGCCCTAAAGCTAGAAACAGTGACTAGACTCTATCCTGACCCAACTGGCGAGTATACACGCAGGAGCCACTGACTGGATTCACTCTCAGCAGCCTAGTAACCATTCAGAGCACTACTGGGCCAATCTTAACAGCATTAATATTTATTCTAAGTCAGGAATTGAGCCATTAAACAGAGTGTGTATTTCTGCAATATATACTTCTTGCAAACTGAAGTGGGTGGTTAAAAAAATCCATGTTATGGTGGATGCTGGTCTATATAATACAGACTGGCGTAATTAGCATCCAATTATTCAAAGCATCAAGGAGCATTTTCACAGCTAGCTCTCAAACTCTCAGGTCTGTGCTTGAAATCTCAAATGGACACAATACTGCTGGCACTTCCTACTTCAGATGTATTTTGAGAAAAGTCATGAAGCCCTTATCTCACTGGGAGAGCAAGAGCTTTAACACTTAGTAGGTGGCATGGAAGAAGAGTGTAGGAAGGTGGAAGGTGGCTTGTTCTCTTTGGGGAAATCAGATTATAGTAACAAGGCTGGGGATAGAAGTGGGACTCCAGCTGAGAGTTAGGAAGAAGGAGGAGAGGCAAAGAATCTAGTGGTTAGGCTATAATCAGGGTACTCTTCAGTCCTAAAAAATGAAGTAATTTATTTCATCGCAGTTCTATGTGTCATTCATAGCTGTTAATTTATAAGCACTGCACTCGCTAATTCCAGATAAAGAAACAATGAGGGGAAAGCTGCTCTCATTGTCATAGTGTACAATGAGTATGCTATTGGTCAGGGATTTCATTACCATGTCATGTCCACAACATAAAACTGGCTTTGCAAATGGTGATCTTGTTGGCAACCTCAACAAAGAGGATAAGAAATGAATGGGGATAAAGTACTTGAATTACAGTCTTCCCATAAATGGAGTCCATCCAGGTGAGAGACAATGCTGAAGTCTCTGGCTGGGTAAGCTTGCATAGATGTTGCCCTGCTCCTATGGGGGAAAACAAGAGGATTTTAGTCTCTAACATTGTTAGGCTGGCACCATTAATAACCTCAGATATGCTTCCCTAGGGACATGAAGTGGTAACAATTTCCATGGCTAATAGGCTATGTACACTATGATGTTGACAAGTTGAGAGCGCCTGCCCTGTGGAATGAACTGCAGATATACCCCAAGTCATATGACTCGAAGGAGTGAAGGATCTGTGCTCCCATACAAGCTCTGCAATCCCAGCATCACCCCAATGGTCTTTAAGGTACGTCCATATGGAGCCTTATGTTGACCTAAGGATGGTTAAGTCAACCTACAGACTGTTGTGTCCATACTGGGCGCTTATTAAGTCGACTTAAGCACTTCTTTAAGTTGACTTAGTAACATCACCTCTTAAGGTCGCCCTAAGGCTTAAATCAACCTTATTAAGATGACTTAGGGCAGTGTAGATGGGAGATAGCCCTTAAGTCGACCTAACTGGCCTCCAGGCCCCCTTGCAGAGTTCCTGGCTACTCCTCCGTCGACTTAGTACCTGCCAATGTGGACACAGGGCTGTGGACTCTCTAAGTCGATTTAACAAGGTCGACTTAACAGAGCCTCCAGTGTAGATGTACCTTAAAAGAGGATTCTATTTACTTAGCTACAAATAGGGCTGTCACTGGGGGGTATGGTAGGTCTGGACAAGGTAAAGCCCACCTCTCTCCATCCTGTCTACACATAGTGTGGTTCTGCCTTCTTTTGACATCATGTATGACCAGATCTCAACCATTTTGGTGAGGGGGTCAAATAATAGGGGAGGAGGGTAGGCAGAGAGGCAGAGTCGTCTAATGTATAGGGCCCAGGATTGGGTGTTAGGAGGTGGATTGACATCTTAGGTTTGCTATTGACTGGCTGTATGATCTTGACCAAGTCACTTCATGCGTCTGTGCCTCTGTTTCCCTTCTCACTCATTGTCTTTCTTGCCTATTCAGAGTATAAGATATTCAGAACAGGGACTGTCCCTGTTGTGTCTTTGCACAGTGCCTAACACCCACCATAGGGCAATCTTGCCTGAAACATCTATACTATAAAAAATGTTGATACTGCAGCAGCAACCATCACCCCTTTTACGTAGACAAGTTAAACCATGGATGGAATGTCAGTGAACATCGTGTGTGGGAGTTGTTCTGGGCCTCAGTTCTTGGACAAAGTTCCCATCGACTTTGAAGGCTGTGAGAGTTAAACTACTGGGTTTGGTCTAAAAATTCATAATCTGTGGAAATACCTTGAGTGAAATATTAGTAGGAAGTAGTATTTGCTGAAATTTTGCTGTGGAAAAGTTTGGTAGAATTTGTAATACATTATTAAAAAAAAATCCTGAACAGTTTACTTAGCATTATAAAGCCATGCTGCCTCCTTATTTAAATCATTAATTTTTTTTATTGTCCCTTAGCAATGATGCATTAACCCTGTCACAAAATTAACCTCATTATTCAGATGGTTTGACTGTCTAATTTAGAAGACAAAATCTGTCAGAAAAAAAGTGAAAAAAATCAGCCATTTTTCACTTTTTGCCTCAAGCATGCAACTATGAATGATTCATAGCACTTCTTGATCTGTGACAGTTTCATTATTAAAAGTTTATTTAATTATCAATACTGTGCCCCACTCTATTAAGAAAATCATATTTTATATTGACTATTACTTGTGAATGAAGTTATAAGTGTCATTCAATCCACTTGCAATCCTGAACATCTGTTCCATTAAACTGATGGAGTTTGTTATCAGCATGTTTAATGCAATATATTTTCCAAGGACATATTGGCAGCTGCTGCATGTGTTAAGAGAACTCTTTTACATAGACTAGTATATACAGAACTGTGCAACTTGATTGTTATTCCTACATGTTTGGAGTATTTCTTTTTAGGTTAAGGACTACTGATAAACTGAACCACAGTGCCCATTCCACAGTACTAGATTAATTTACTTCATTGCTATTTTCATTACCAATGCATGACAAGAAACACAATGATCGCTGCATGTAAATTATATCTGGATGCACAAAGTAGTAGCATTTATTATCTGCTGTTAATGTTAGTTGTTTCCAGTTTGCCTAAAGTACATTAAAAACATATTATGATATTATGCAAACACCAACATTAACATATTTTAATATGTGCTCCCATTTTTTCTTTATTCCATTTCAGATTAAAATCCATTACCAGTACCAATGTTTTATCTCTCTTGTCTTGGAAATTGAATTCTGCATTAGAATAAGTGGGAAATGTTTAAAAAGGAAAATTAGAAATATTCCAAAATAGAACTGTCTTTTTTTTCTATTTAAGATTGTTGTCATGCTCAAATTATATTTTCTGCTTATTTTTATTATTTTCAATTGTTTTTATGTTGGAAAATATCCTGGCAAATAATTGCCTTTTTCTAGGTAGTAAACAGGAATGGAATCTTGAGATTATTTGTAGGAGCACTGGATGGTGTTAATAAAAAGAATATTTAAAACATTTGGAGCCTGATCCATAGCACATTTAAATCAGTGGTAGTCTTTTCACGGATTTCAGTGGACACTGGAACAGGTCCTTATATTGAGCTCAGTTGCCAAAGCATGATACATTATGAGGCAGCAGCACCCTCTCAGTAGTTAATGTTGCTTTCCACTGCAAATCCAGTTTGGGGCTCTTCCTCCAAATATTGCATACACATGATACTCAGGAAAGTAGCTGTTTATGCTATTGTAAAAAATAAAATAAATAAAATAAAATAACCACATACTAGCTCCAGAATTGTTTATCTTTAGAAACTTGTAATGTGGTTTATTTGAAATATCTTGGTGAACAGGACCACTTTAGTGCCAGGAAAAACATACCTTGGAAGTTTTTTACTGGCATGTTAGGAGAATTGAAGAATGTCAGATGGCTGATGGAAACCCGAGCTTTCATTTGAAATACACCAGTAAGTCTCATACACTTCTCCTTGAAGATATGGCCTTCAAACTGTAAACCAAAAAGTGCAAACTGTATTATATAATAAAGCTAGGAAAAAACATAACTTACTTTCTTAGATGAGTACTCCAGCTGTGCTCAGTATTGCTCAGTCACTATGAGACAGAAATTTTAATGGTCTGTGATATATAGGTCATTCTAAATGATCCAATGGTCCCTTCTGTCCTGAAACTCTGTGAATTAACTACCCTTGGAATCTTACCTTTCCTCCCACCAAAACCCACCACAGAGTGTAGGCATCAGTGGAAGCTTCATTTTTCAGTCCACTCCTCTAAGACATCTGCTTCAGTGGCAGTAATGGCACCTTGCTGAATTTTCAACTGAGCCAGGGCAGCTTCTTTCCCACTGCTTCCTATGGGAAAGTTAAGTCTCACTGACAAGGAAGGAAATAAATTCTCTCCTGAAGGCATTTCTGAATTCCTCCAGTGCCAGCAGTTAGTTGTATCTCACAGCAGGAGCAGCAGCAAAGTCAGACTGCAGTCCCTAGCTAGGGCTGCCTACTCTAGTGCCCCCTGGTAGCTCCCAACCTAGAGGCACGAGGGGCCAGATTCTGGACTCACAGCCCAGCCATCACTGGGGGAGAGTGGTGGTGGGGTGTTATGGGGTCTATGGCCCAGTGGTGCTGTGGGAGGGTCCAGGGCCCAGGCCAACTGCAAAGGGGGCTCTTGGGCCAGAGGCTGTGGTCTGTGCTGCTTCTGGTAGTAGACCAGCCAGCCCGGGAGCAGGTGAACAGTGGATGGTGGCAGCACGCTACCCAAGCTTGCTTGGGGGCAGATGTTTGAGAAGCAGCAGGGACCCCCTTTAGGTTGGGGCCCAGGGCTGCAGCCCCTAAAGCTTCTGACTAAATCCGGCCCTGTCCCTAGCTGTGGTTGGGTGGGGATGAGAAATTAATTCTCTTTAGCATCACCTGAGCTTTGGATGTCCACTCAGTGCATGTGTGTATGTCTCTATATGTGTTTTACCTGGCTAACTGGTGGGGAAACTATGTTCCCTTTTATCCCCAACACATAGTACCTATAGAGCTCTTTATTGCCTCAGATTTTCCTTGTCAGAACTGCAAGACCTCCCAGTCCATCACCTGGCTTCCTCTCATTATCACCCAACACCTTTCCCTCTCCTGTGGTCCCTCAGATATTGTACCAGCTCTCAGTCCTAAATTCAACTAACTATAGCCTTTTAAAGATGAAATCCTGACTCCATTGAAGTCAATGGCAAAACCCCCATTCACTTCATTGCAGCTAGTATTTCATACTTAATGTCTATAACAACTGCTTTATCCCCCCAGAATGACCTCAGGAACCATGGACCATATTAAGATTTTATAAAGTTTCCCCTGATTTACATCAGGAATGATCTTATCTTTGCCTTTTTTCTGCTATCAGTTTCTATTTATAGTCATCTAGTCCAAGAATATTTTGACAGTGAATGTTTTCCACCTCCCATTCCTTTTGTGATATATTTTCCCTTGGGGTTTATACTGAAGTCTCATTTAATAATTATCAGAGGGGGAGAAAAGCACTCTAATCAGGAGCTATGCACTGTGGTAAAATATGTTCTGATCTGACATGTTTCCATGGATTGTCCCCTTCTCCCACTCCCATGTATGTAACCTGTCTGTCTAGATTTGGCACAATGGAACTCAGACACAAGATGCCAGTATGAAGTGTTATCTGCTGTTCTAGAATCCAAGTTTACAAGAAAGTCAGTGGAGTTTTGAGATGGTGTGATAAGAGCTTCTCTAAGTTTTCTGGACAAGGGAATCACCAGAATAAAATGAATGGATGACAATGTGACTTAAACAGTATTATTGCCTATTTTCATTCTGAGAACAGTTTCTGTGTAAGCTTGCATTCATATACACAAAAACTGCAGCCACAGATCCTTCCCTTAATTATTACCCAAACAGCATGACCAAAATTCAACAGATTTCTGATAAAAAATTTAATTTGGCCATACAGATAAATTTTTTCCCCCTAAGAGAATAAGCAAAAAGAAAAGATTTATATTGTCCTTATATGTGAGCAAAAGAAGCCATCAACATTTCTCTTTCCTCCTAAGTTAACTATTTAATTAAAATAAGCAAAGCATCAGCAATACAGGAGTTAATATTTTCAATTGTTTTAAATAGATACTTTCAACTAGAAAAATAAAATATAGTTTGCTTATTCAGCAGAGCATGTAGGGTTAACAAAATGTTTTGCTTCAATACATTTGTCCTTATTAAGGGTTCACTTATTTCAGTGATCCATTTTTTGATTAATGTGGCTATTTCTATTTGATGGCTTTGCCTCAAGGGTCAAACTTTTTTATGAAACATAATGCAGCTTAAGTTTGTTAGATCAATCAATTCCAAATGCAGAGTGTCATAACAATTTACAAACAACTTTTAATCTGGATCTTTAAAAATTATATTTGATGCATTCTTTAGCAGGAGTGTGTAATCTGTGGATTTATTCACCTTCATGGAAATGTAAGCTATTGACTTGTTCAGGTGGTTTTCTAAAATTCTTTGAGTGTAGAAAATAGAATTGCAGTAAAATTGCTAGAAAAATTGCACAGTGGCCAGTTAGGTTGAATGTTGGAAGACTTAATTAAAGTGTGTATTGTACTTTGTTATTTTTGGAGGAAAAGCACTATGTACGGTCCTAGCAAATTATTATTATGAATTAATTACTTTTTTGTGATACACATGTAACATGTGAATTTTAATAGACATTTCTGAGAAAAATAAATACCAGATGTAATCCAGCAAACATCACAGAAAATGATATGCTGATTCTATATTGGGGAAGTGCAGGAATCATGCAAAGTTTAATTTTTTTTAGTGATATCTGAAAAATTGAGCATAAATGCTGAGCAAAAATTCAACATGAGTGTAGGGAAAGAGTTCAAGACCTGTTAACGTCAGTGAGTTCTACTAGCTTACATCAATTTTGAAGTTATTCCTTTAATGTCAAGGAATGCTTTTTTTAATGAATCCTAGAATTTCAAGAACAATCACTAATAAAACTAGCAAAATATACCTTTCTCCTTCACTGAACTTCTCAGATGGCCTGCTTTTACAAAAACAATTAAATGTTTGATAATACCTTCATGCTGAGGTATCCAAGGCCCATTGCTGCGGCACTAAAGTGGAAAGTTAAATCATTCTTCATAGTTAATAATCTGGTAAGTATGCCAAATACAAATACGTCCCATATTTAGCCTTAAATGATGAGAATATACAAACATTCTTGATGGCAATAAGTAATGACTATCAGAGAGCAGTTCAGAATGCCTGATTACCTCCCAAAAAGGGATATTAAGATACGAGGAGACTTGAGTCAATTGATTTCTGCTAACTCAACATAAAGTAAGAAATCCTTACATTAAAGAAGTAACCAGAGCTGGCTTTTATAAATCATCATAAGTATCGTAAGTATAAACGTTTATAAATCATCCTAAGTATCTTATAATTAATGTGGACACTGATTGATAGAAATAACCAGTAAAAGTCGGCAAGATCAAAGATTCCAAAATTCCCCAACCACCACCTTCAAATCCTAGTTGGTTCCTTTGTTCCAGCTGTCACATTAATCAAATGACTTGAAATGCAGCTGGAATTATAATAATGGGGAGCATAAAGTAATGGATTGGAATTTTAGGAATCAGCAATGGAAGAAAAGACCAAAGTCTAGAAATGTTTCTCTAGTGGAAGACTGTCGCTGCCAACCTCCAGTCTGCCATACACCAATACAAAGTCCAAAATTTGATCATAACACTCTTAGCTGGCCTCTTTTATGGTCACTTGTTTGCAGCCAGTTAAATATACTTTAAGCAGAATATCACTGGAACAATACTGACATCCAGTGGCCAGTTATCTATCTATCTATCTATCTATCTATCTATCTATCTATCTATCTAT
>ML685787.1:568368-597071 GCA_007922175.1 Pelusios castaneus
CTATCTATCTATCTATCTATCTATCTATCTATCTATCTATCTATCTAATCACCTCTACTATGCTTCTTCTATTTTAAGGTGGCAGTGTGGATTCAGTGTTACTTACTACTTACTACTTCAGTCTGTTTCTTATCTCTACTCTTCAATTTTATTTTTTTTAAAGAAAAAAATGCTTTTGGCCTGTGACAGTATTAGCATACTAACGAGCATGTTTATGTTAGTAACATACATGGCCAAAGGTGGAATAATCTATTTATTTTCCTTAGATGAACTACCCTTTTTTCTACTTCTATCTGTTTACAAAGTCTATGTAATTCATTATATGACATATTGTCATACCTGTGCTCAAGCTAAATAGAATCTCCTTTTGTGGCCCGTTCCACTGAAGTCAATGGGACTACTTGTGGGATGAGGTACTGTCCAGTGAGATTCCACACATCAGTTCCCTGTGTTTGCTACTCCATGCTCTGGAGTTCTGAATTAATTTTGTTCTTTTCTTTGACCAGAAGTAGGCCTCAATCTTGTGCTGACTTCTAAGATATGGAAAGAGGTACAGTGAAGCAGCATTAGAAAGGAGCAAACTAATTTAACCCTGTTCCTGGCCTCCCTGCTTAGGTGCAAAACAGCCATGGAGCACAAAGGGTATGTCAACACTGGAGGCTCTGTTAAGATGACCTAACAAGGTTGACTTTAAGTCAACTTAAAGTTGACCTTATTAAGTTGACTTAAAGAGTCCACATTGAATACTCCTGTCGACTGCCTGTGTCCACACTGGCAGGTGCTAGGTCGACGGAGGAGTAGTGCATTGTGGGTATCTGGGAGGGGGCCTGGAGGCGAATTAGGTCGACTTAAGGCCTTTTCTTGTCTACACTGGCTTATGTTGACTTAATAAGGTTGACTTAAGCGTTAAGTCGACAGTAAGAGGTGGTGTTATTAAGTCGACTTTAAGGAAGCACTTAAGTTGACTTAATAAAAGCCCAATGTGGATGCAGGAGTCTGTAGGTCGACTTAACCTTCCTTAAGTCGACCTAAGGCTCCAGCGTAGACATACTGCGAGGTCCCCCTGATTCTTAGCAAGACTAACTGACAATGAAACACTGAACTCGGCTGACTGCACATAGTCAGAGGAATCAGGGTGCCAGTTATTTAGGTGTACAACTTTCTCTCCTGACCTCATGCAGCAGGTCTTGGGTTTAATTCAAATTATTGGGTCGGGGGGGAAATTAATTTATCAAAGTATTATATTAACTAAAATAGGATGTATAAAAGGAGCCACCTGATCTACAAAAGTTGGTATAAGGAACAAGGATGGCACATTGGTCTGTTGACATTGATGGCAGAACTCCCCTTGACATCAATGGTGCTAGGGATTTCATCCTGAGTGCTAAAGGCACTTAAATGGAGAACTAAACAATTGGCATCGCACTGAATCACCTAAGGTGTCACAAACAGAAATCCCTTGAATGGAATATATTTAAAAGATGACTATTAAAATTAGGGGCATATTCCTGGGTGTTTGTGACTGATATATACCTCTGCCTGGTGGATAGGGTGCTGATTGAGTGATAACCAATCACATCTTTATAACAGACATTTTAGTGTTCTTCATAATAATAAATAATAACAATATTCTAGTCTTCAGTGTTTCCAAAAGAACCCTGAAAATGTGATCCAAGTGCTGTAGGGATGTGTTCCTGAGACAGCCTGAAACAATAGACCCAGAGCTCTGGGGCCTGTTGTGGAAAGCGTGTGCTAAGCTCTCATTTGGGAGGAAAGGAAGAGTCATGGCAGATATTCAGACCTAGATTGTATGTTTGAATTTGGGAGTATGAGAATCTGAACATTGTGGACCTCAACTCTGAACATCTTCTGAATCTGAATATCCATCCATTCACATATTCTTACTATTAGCATGTTCCATGATAGTTTTTCTCTCTGTAAGTTCTTATGGTATCATTCCACAGATTCACACCACAGAAGTGATTTAAAGCTAGTACCTAATTATTGTTTTTGAAACTCTTTGAAACCTCAGGTAAGCACCAATAAGCAAGTCCTATTATTTATTATTATTCAGATCTTCTAAGATTAGCATTGATTTTGTTTACTTATTTTCAAATAGTATGGATCAAACACAGTCTCTCCTTTATTAGTTATTGCAAAGAACTGTAACGAAATCACAAAGAGCTAACCTCTCCTTAAAATATAACTGTGTAACAATGTATGGTAATGCTTGTAACCAAAATAAATTAAGCCTTGGGGGAAAAAAAACCTTAATTTGCACAATTAGACAGAACAATAGAATGCTGCGTAATTAGGTGCAGTACAATATAAGTGTAACCATCCTTAATATTAGTAGTGCACAAGCCTTTCAGCCTTCATTAAAGAGTTCCTTTGGAACATGTGAATAATAGGATTAATATAGCTACAGGCACTGCTGGGTCAGCTGGCAATAGATCAATCCAAAACTCAGAGCATATTAAAAGGATTATAGATTAGCAATTAGATGGCTTTTTTTATGAGCAAGGAATAGTTCCCCAAGCTTTGCCAAAAGTTAACAGAGATAGGATGTCGATTTTTCCAGTTTATAATCCAGTAGGAGCTTTAAGGTGAGGGAAGCGATGGGATTTTTAGTATGATAAGAATGACCCGAACAAAATAAAACAAGCCCTTTAGTATCAGTGACTAGGCATCATAGGTAAACTACCCTTGCAGTCGGTGAAGGACTCAAATCCATTATGTTAATAATATTGCCTCCAAGGAAGAAGATTGTTAAAATTCTCAGAGAGGTCATGGACAGTTATTCAGACCTTCCATATAGCATTTATCATTTGTTACATTTCAGGGCACACGTCAATGAGCTCCCTAGAATGGAGTCTGGAAATCAATGATGAGCATTACCACTATGTATTATTGGATTTTTAGCTTGACACTTACTTTCAGTTCATCAGTAATCTATGGATGTCTAGGAATCTCTGTTTTATGGCTCCCTGATAAAATATTATGGGGTGATGTTGTTGATTATTCAATTACATTCTTTTATAAAGAAAATGTGACATAATACCCATGGCCTCCATTGAAAGCTATATGTTCAGCATTTCTAAAAATTAGATCACTTATTTGGATATACTCTGTTTTTCCTTTGCTTAGTTTGAGCCCATTTTTCTCCAAAAAAGAAACACTCATGTCATTCAGATGGTTTGATCAAGTAAACCATAGTCCTGACAGTGCTTTGTGTAAAAGAGTCCAGGAGCTCAAGAGTGAAGGAAAAAGACTGAGAGGCTGACCCAGAAATAAGTGGTGGATGTCATGAGGGAAGGCATTTGGTACCATACAGGATACGGCAATGAAAGAGCACTTTGGAAGAAGACTTGTGGGTGGAACTCCTCTGATGGGATTAATGGAGAAGAAAAAGGTTATTTATTTAGATATCCAAATACAAATTGATGGCAATGTTCCCTCTAAGATGATGATGAAGCTGAGCAAATTATGGTACTTGCTGAGCAGCAATTTGTGAGGCATAGTGCCTCATGGGCAACAGTTTTTTGGTGCTGGAAGCATCAGCATGCTTAAGTATCTTAATTCAAAAGAAATGCATAGATGTTTTCTTTTCATTGGAACTTTAATAAAAATGTTAAACCGAAATATCGTAGTTTTATTAATTTACTAAACTAATGTGAGAAGATGACACTTGCTGCCTATCTAGCCTCTACCATCAAATACACCTCACAGTTTTTGTCACCTGTATTTTGCCATGTGGTCATAACTGTCTTTGAATGGGGATAAACTTAACATTTTAAGATGATCTTGGAGCACATAGACCATCTCTGTGTCTGTAGCCTCTGTATGTTATCTTACGTAATGTTTATGAGTAAGGTTTTCTAAATCTGTGAGCAGTGCCATGTTTGACCCAAAGGTGTGACTTTTGTTCTCTTGGTCCTCCTTTGAGTGGCAAGAAATGTCCTCCAGAAAGATTGTATCCATTCTATACTTCAACTGAAAGATGCAAATACCTCTAACTTCATTTAGTAACATTCGTTTATTAGGATATAGTGATTTTTTTTTTTTTAGGCCACGTGCATGTATCATCATAGAATTTTGTTTGGTGAAAACCTGTCCCTTGCCTGGAAAACTGTGCAGCTGTAATGACACGCTATAAAAAACTGCTCTGTCTTGTGTTCTGCTTTGAGTTCTAGTTGACCATGATTTCCTCCATTGCAGTGACTGTTGCATGTCAAAGAGTTAATGAAAGGGGTGGGATATGACTGGTATGTAAGGCCAACTACTCTTTACAAAGATGCAGGTGTGAGGAAAATGTCTGCTGGGAACATGTCCATTATCAGCCAAGCTTTTTTATATACTTTGGCTTAAAAATTTTAAAATGTGGGGATTGGGCCGGGGAGGAGAAGGGAGGTGGGGGTTCGCAGAGTTGTGACTGTGCACAGGAGGTCATGCTGGCAGCGGGGGATGGGACACTCTTTAAAATGGAGTTATCCAGTACCCGGCAAAACTATATTTGCTTTTGTCTCAGTAGTGGATGGGGGACAAATCTTAGGAAAGCAGGACAGTCTGGTTTAAAATCAGATGGATGATCTGCCTAGTGGGAACTGCTCTGCCTGGTGGTGTCATGATAAAAAAAAGAAGTGGATAAACTCTCTGAAACTGAACTCTGTGTTTCCCAAAGGAGATGTGGGTAATCTCCACTTACCCACATTTACCTTTAACTGCCATGTTGGCTCTGCCAGTGCTTAAACTTCAATGGCTTATAGCCCTGCTGGTCCCCTTCCAGGCAGCAGACCACCAGTGGCTGACTACATGGGATAGCCATTGTACAGCCTACCAGGGTGCTAACTCAATGTGATGAACTCCTCATGCTTTTGTTTTTAACACACAGCAACTTCCAATTTGTGGCTGCCAACATGTCAACTGAATAAGACGGTAGTATCTGGTTTTCCTGACACTCGGCAATCGGGCCAGGGAGGAGAAGGGAAGTGGGGGTCGGCGATGGGGCCGGAAAGGAAGACAAAGGAGGCAGGGGTTGGCAATGGGGCCGGGGAGGAGGAGAAGGGAAGCAGCAATCAGGCTGGGGAGGAGAAGGGACGTGGGGGTCGGGCTGCGTGGTTGTCCGGGAAAGGTGTGTGGGTGTGCGACAGCCCTTGCGCATCTGCACAGCTTAGAGGGAACATAGATAGTGGTTTAACTTGAACGATCCATATTTGAAAATTTTGGCCTTTATACAGAAACGATATTATATCAGAAAAATGAAGAACAAAGACAGCACTGAGTTTCAAATGGAAAATGTGTCACGGTTGGTATGGTGTGAATAATAACAATCATACTTAACTCTTATAATTTACAGTGAATCATTTCCTCAACAAATTTAGACCTTTTTTTTTTCCTGCTCACAGAATGTCATTGAGCAGATTGGAATTTCCTCATTATTCAGAATTACTCAGGTTTTTTTTTGTTTTGTTTTGTTTTTTTTCAAATTCTGTGACAGGAAGGATTGATGTAATTACAGCTGGATAAACAATTTACAATAAGCAATTAATACGGCTAATTTAGGTCTTTTTCTATTCATGAATAGACTTCAATATTTAAGATGCTGGTCACTATTCACAAATGCTTTGTGCAAACTAATTTCTATGAATTGCTTGTGAAATGTATTCCTTTGAATGACTTAAATTCACAATTGGTCACCTAAATCATGTGGGTTTTTTATTTTCCTTTCTCATTGAGTGTATATAACTTATAATGAGAAGGGGCTGGAAGAAGCCATGAACAAGAATGAATCTTTCAGGGAGTGTTAGAAAGTTTGGGGAATTTTAGAGTATTTTTAAACCTTTTCTTTCTGAGGCGTTGAACAAGTCACCATTCCTGTACACAAGGCCACTATAAAATCTATTGGCTGGATGAAGAGTTTAAATTTCATTGTCCATTCATCACATTCACACAAAGTTTTAGGGCAGAGGCATTGGCATCGCTGTTATTGGGTGCAGAGGGCACGCGCCCTGCATGTGTGCAGCAGTGCCCTGAGTCCCGCCAAGCAGCTAGAGCCAGTGGGGCTATTTTAAATTTCCCGCCCTGCTCCACACCCAGGCATGATGTAACCTAGGGTGGAGCAGGATGGGAAATGGAAACAGCTGGGCTCTGCCCACCACCATCTCTGGAGGCTCCAGTCCCCACTCCAGAGCAGGTAAGTGCTGCTGCTGGGGAGGCTCGGGAGTTGGGCAGGTGTGGGGGCAGCCGGTGGCATGGCGCAGCTCGGGGCCCAGCCCAATGGTGCAGCTCGGGCCTGGCCCAGGGCTTGGCCCAGCCGGGCGGCATGACGCAGCTTGGGCCTGGCCCAGGGCTTGGCCTGGTCTGGTGGCACAGTGCAGTTCGGGCCCGACCCAAGGCTCGGCCTGACCCAGCCCAGCGGTGTGGCGTGGTGGCATGACTCGGGCCTGTCCTGGCCTGGGGTTGGTGTGGTGGCATGGCCCGGTGCCCAGCTCGGCCCAGTGCATGGCCCAGTGGTATGGCCCTAGCGGTGCAGCTGGATTGAGCCCAGGGGCCAAATTGGGCCAGGGGATGCAGGGGGAGGGGGATCCAGTGTGCCCTGAATGTTTTTTGGGGGGCAGCAATGCCCCTGTTGTAGGGTTGTATTGGGTTGTAGATACATGAGGTACAATCATATCTTTTTTCTGCCTGACATGTCAGAGGTTAATTTGCTTTTTCAGAAACCTGTCTTCCTGCAGGATCTGACTGAATTTTACAATGCTTTCAGTGCTGTAGCCATATAGATCCCAGAATATTAGAGAGACAAGGTGGGTTAGGTAATATCTTTTATTGGACCAACTTCTATTACTGGAAGAAACAAATTTTTGAGTTTACACAGAGATCTGTGAAAACCTGAAGAAAAGGTCTGTATAAGCTCAAAAGCTTCTCTCTTTTGCCAACAGAAATTGATCCAATAGAAAAGAATACCTTATCCATCTTGCCTCTCTGAATTTTATGATGCAGATTTAGTCCCTCAATATATCTATCCTGTACTCAGTCTTGAAGCTCAATATTTTATGGTAAAATATGTCAAATTTATTCCAGGGATATAAAATGTATGGGAGTAGGGAGGGTATATTCAATGAGGATTGATTTAGGTAAACAAACAAAACAAACAAGCAAACAAAATGTCCTAATGTACAATACAAGAATCTGTACTTCATCAGGGAAATATAATATTTTAATCTCAGCTAGCTCTCCCTTTCTTATAATCATAGCTTTAAAACTCTTAAGAAAAAACAGACATCCTTTTTTAATACATTAATTTTCTACTCTGGATTTATATTTATATATAATTACAAGTTTGACTTTTGCACAAGTATACAGGAAATTCAATAAAGTAGGGATTTCATTTTTTACTTGAATTGTGTCAGCTAGTTTGGTTTTGACAGACAAGGACTGAAGTGTTTACAATGCAATATGACAGCAACGGCCATGACATTAATTGCATCTTTTGTTGGAAAATGCCATGCATTACATTTCATATCGGATCCAAACATCGAGATGGCTATTCATTTAATTTTACTTTGCAGTAGAACTCTGAAACATTAGCATTAATTTGGTCTTTCTAAGACTAGTAATTGACTGCATGAGCCATGTACACTGAAATAGTTAGAAGCCATCAGTGATTATACAGATGGCCTAATCAACTCTGAGTCTGTTATCAAACATACCATATTATAGCCATTGCCACTTGACAGTCATTGGGGTGTGATGCCCTGCAACCCCATGTTCACCCTTCCAGTATAATTGTGTATTGTTTAATGCAAAGTAAGTCATTTAAAGTGTCTTTGGTATGCTCATGATGTGCTGATCATTATTGTTTATAATAATATGTTTGTTGCAATTTTATATGTATGGTTATGAGGCTTCAATATGTAATATTCCTAAAGATGTGTCTCTGTGGCTTGAACCATATCCAAGGAAAACTCTCCAGGATTAGAGGGGCGGTTCACATCTCATCAAGGCATGTATAATACAAATTCAGTTCAGTCTTTCAGGAACAAAGTACTAGGCTGGGCATCAATGGAGGATTAATTGGACTGGAGTCATCTCCCTTCCCTTGGCCATCTTAAAACCAAGATGAGGTAATGTTCACTGACTCAGGACATGAATGATTGCATATAAAGATGTTGTTTGTAACCTGACCCTGAGGGTGGGGGGTGGAACAAAGCCCCAGAGGGGAGAAGGAACATTATAAAAAGAGAACATATTTGCCATGGTCTCTCTTTCTTCTACAAACACTACCAAGCAACTCAAATGCTGATCAAAGGGGTGAGCCTGATTGAAAGGGAAACTGGCCAGCCTGTGGTGAGAGTCACCTAAGTGTGTCAGGTTGCTGAAAGGGTTAAGCTTAGTTTAGAACATGTATTGGTTTTTTTCCCCTCTTGACCAAATCTGACTTGTTATGTTTTGATTTCTAATAATTTTAAATCCTTCTGAAGTTAATAAATTTGTTTGTTTGTTTGTTTGTTTGTTTTACCTAAAGCAGTTCATTTGGTCTGAAGTGTATTCGAGACTCCACTTGGAATAACAACTCTGGTATCAATTTCTTTGTTAAATTGATGAACTTATGTGAGCTTACGTTTTCCAGTGGGCATAACTGAACATTGTAAAATGGAGGATCCTAGGGTTGCATCTGGGACAGGGGGCACTAGCTGGAGTCATCCAGTTGCATAATCCAAAGACTGGCTGGCTAGAAGCACTCACTCATTTAGCTGGGAGCAACTTACATACTGAAGGTTGTGCGTGAACATCCCAGGAGTGGGGGTTCTCTCAGCAGAGCAGAGTAAAATGGACTCCAGGAGCTGGGGATTGATGACTCAGCAATACACCAGTACAGATTGCATCAGGGAAATGTCACAGGGGGTTATACATTTAGTTCAATTTCTGTTTGCACAAAATAAAATAAATGGTAAAAGCAAAGAAATGTGACTGTATGATCTTTTTTCCTTTAAAGGCTGTTAACAACATGGAGTGAGGTGGTAATAATTTGCATACATAGAGCACCTATATCTTTTTTCAAAATGTGGAAGTTACGAATCACTCAAACGGTAAGTGTTGAATTTTCAAATGCACCTAAATGACTTAGGAATACAAGTCCCATTGGCTATGTCTACACTTACTAAAATTAGTTAGAATTAGTTAATTGGAAATAACTAATTCAAACTAATTTTAGTTAGTTCGAACTAACTTAATTCGAAGTAGAAAAATTTAGTTTGAAATAAGCAAGTGCCATTCATGGCACTTGCTTAGTTCGAATGAGTGATTTGCATTGAATTCAATGGGCCGGTTAGTTCTAACTAAGCAATTAGTTCGAACTAACATGGCCACATTGGTTAATTTGAACTAACTAGTTCGAATTAACCCTTACTTCAAATAGCCTATTCAAATTTATTAGTTCAAATTAAGAAAACCCTTAATTTGAACTAATTAAAGCCTAGTGTAACCATGGCTTTAGTTAGTTCGAATTAAGCTTCCTTAATTCGAACTAACTTGCCAGTGTAGACATAGCCATTGATTTTCAATGACTAGTAAATACAAATTTCAAGGTTTTAGAAAAATAATCTTCCCAAATCTGAACAAAAATAATCAAAAAATGCAAAATTTTTCATTGAAAGATTTTCCAGAATATCCAACCAAGAATCTCATTTGCTGTAGGTTAAGACAATTATTTCTAGTTCTAAATTCAGTGGATATGGAGAACAAATTGATCACCATTCTCTTTATAACAGCCCTTCACATATTTTAAGTATATTTTCAGGTTCCTTCCTCATTCTTTTTTTCTCAAGACTGAACATATCCAGTTTTTTGATCTTTCGTTATAGGTCATGTTTTCAAAATCTTTTATAATTTTGCTGCTCTCTTCTGGACTCTCTCCAGTTTGTCTACAGCTTTCTTAATGCATAGCTCCCAAAACTAGACACAATGTTCCACCTAAGGCCTAACCAGTGCCAAGAATAACAGAACAATTATCTTCTGTTTCTTACATACAGCACCCCTGTTAACACTCCCCAGAATGATATTAGCCTTTTTTGCAAATGCATCATAATTTTGGCTCATATTCAATTTGTGATCACTATAAACTCCAGATCCTTTTCTGCAGTACTACCATTGTGCATTGGTATTTTCCTTCCTAAGGATAGTACTTTGCATTTGTCTTTATAAAATTCCATCTTGTTGATTTTAGATCAGTTCTGAAATTTTTCAAGGTCTTTTTGAATTCTAATCCTATCTCCCCCCCCATGCTTGGTGTCATCCTCAGATTTTATAAGCATATTCTTTTTGTTGTCCAAGTTATTAATACCAGACCCTGGGCGACCCTGCAAAATATGTCCTCTCAGTTTGACACCAAACCATTGATAATTACTTTTTAAGTATGATTTTCTAACCAGCAGTGCACCCACTTCATAGTAATTTTATTTAAAACACATTTCCCTAGTTTACTCATTGTAAGTTCTCTGCCATGTCAAGAAATGGAACAGCTCTGAATTCTGTCACAAGGAGATGATGACTGGGCTATGATCTATCTAAACCAGATCCAGAATGAGACCAAGACTAGCTTTTGTAATTCCATAATTGACACAGTACATGTAAAGTCTCAGGTGCATGAGACAGCTCAAATCAGTTGTACTGAAATTTCTACAAGACAATCCATCCAAATGACTTTCATTAAGGTTGACTAAGAAGTCCAGGGCATTCTGAGTTTAGAGATGTGGCATGGGTGAGGGGGTCAGTCTGCCTTACCATTATCTCAGGACTCCACCCTAAATGAATGCATTCAAAAGACTTTATCTCTGGCATAGTTCACCTTGACATGTGAGGTGTACTTAAAAAAAGGGGGAAGAAAGAGGTACTCTCCTTCTCCATTATATACTGGAAAGAGGACAAACAATGCACACTTTCAGTCCTAATTAAAATTAAAGAATCATAATTTTCAGCTGTACACTATCTATGAGTGAGTGGTTTTGGTATTAATAATACAGGATATTTCTCATCCAGTGTCCTTTCTGAATACATAAAAATAGCTTTATATTTTACTTATCATTCAATCATTCATTCTTCTTTTAAAAATGGTATCCCTATTCACAAGGTTTTATAAAATTTAATTGTTCTCTCAAAAATCTTGTGGAATTTATTTTTTCATCTTTTTCCTTGAATCTGCATGAAATCACTTCATTTCTATATAGCAGTTGCCATGAAATTGGCACATTCCTTGGGGAAATCACCATGAAATTATAAAAATTATTCTATCTTTGTCTCCAAAAATCTTACTTCTAAAAAAGTGATGAGTTGCTTCTATACTTCATTTATTTGTGCACTCACTCACAGATCCCACAAAATGACTAAAAATGTCATTCCAAACAATATACACAAACTCTGTGTGACTATTTCAAATACAGGAAAGATCAACAGAAGAGTATATACTTTGTAGGAATAAATATTAATAATAACCTTCACCACATCACAAGCTAAATGCTGAATTTGATGCCACCTGTAAAATATACAGAAATAGTAAAACATGAAAAGAGATGAGGAAAAGAAAAATTTTCATATACAGGAATACAGTTAGTTTTATTTAGTTAGTTTTCAGTGTGGAAGTCCAACCCATCTAGAAATGCTTTTAGAACAAATAATTTTGAAACTCAGGCTAGTCCTGTAAATGGGCCCAAATAAGCAGCCCCCTGTACCTACGTGGAGCCTTGTTGACTTTAGTTAGGTATCCACACAGAAGCAAGGAGTTGCCCAAAGAGATACATTAGTAGAGTCGGGACCATCATTTGTTGCTATAGCCCTACAGTTCCTAACCTTTTCCTTTATATGGACCAATACATTCTCATTGAAAGCTTTTGCAGACAACCATGTAAGAAAGCCATTTTAAGCTTTTTAAACATAGCCTATGGCTGATGAGAGTCAAACTTGTATATCAAGGGGTATTAAAAATGCACTATTTCTAATAATTTATTATTTTCATTCACAAACACATAGCACCCATAACAGTTCTTTTACCTACAGTAATTATCTCCCTGCCCCGCCCCCATGGAACACCTGCAGTACCCTCACAGACCACCAGTGGTCTATGGACCAGAGGTTGGGAACCACTGCTGTAGCCAATTCAACAACAACAAAACTGGGAAGTTTGGAAGCGCAAGTTAAAATGTCTATTTGCTTTTAAATAGAGAAGCAATCTTTTAGTGTTTTCATCATTCAAGAAAAAAATACTCTTTCATTCTATTTGCTTCTGATTTTGTGTAATCTGACCCATAGCATCAATAACGACTTTTCTCTAACTCTGTTCTGTCCTTATTTACCTTACAGGTCTATAAGTGGATGAGGAGCTCAATGGAGAGGTTCCTCAGAGTTCTGTAGGAAATTTTGTCGTAAAAGTAATATTGTTAAGCAGCTTCATTTTTTGGAAGCAATAATCTGGTTGGCTAACTGCATTAACTGTAATTAGGTGATGTTCATAAGTAAAAGGATGCAGGATATGTAACAGTCATCTGGTGAGAGACATTTTCAAGTTTTTACTTCACCAGAGACTTGTGCTAATTATTGTTATTGTGAAAGGACTCCACTTCTATTTCCAAATGTCCACAAAATCAGGATTGCTAGGCCACAACTATTAGTCTATGACCTGCTTCCCACAGCATGAATCAAAAGGTCAAATTTTAAAATGGGTCAACAGGATCTAATGCCTTCATGAAACTCTAAGAGAGAGACGTCTGGTAATTAACAGACTAGAAGACATATCAAGCAGTGTTGGTGTAAGCATGGCTGCAAAGAAAATGGTAACAGTCAGTTCACTATGGAGTTAAAAATTTTAACACGGTGATAACATAAGATAGATAAGAAACAGGAAGCTGAAGAAATCTGGGTTCACCTCAATAAATCTGGGAGACAAGTTTTAGTTTTTCTGCTCATGTGGAACAAAGAAAAAGCATACACATACCTAACGAAAGCAGCATTGCAGAAGCACAGTGTTAGGAGAAGGACAAAGGACAAAACAAATAACTGCAAAGTGAAAGGATCTAAAATTGTGATGAGGTTAGATTAACATGCATAACACAAAGAGCAAAAGCAAAAGGATCAGATGGTGGCAGAGTATCACAGTTGGTAGAAAAATGTGTTTATGCATTACTGTGCTAAAAGAGTTGGAGTGCAACCTGCCTTCTCCAGGTTCTCCTGCCCCCGAACACAGATTACAGATTTCTACTAGGTCACTTCACATTCTGGCAACAGAGTCAGCCAAAACTTTGCCCCTTGTTATTAAAAAGTTCACAGTTTGGGAGTACGTCTGCCACTGCAGCTGTAAGCTTGCTTTCCAGCATGGATGGACACACATGCACTATAACAGTGGCTTCCTACCAGTTAGAAGAAAGGGAAAATGTACTGAAGAACCTGGTATCTACTTAAGAGACGTTATTTTGAGATTTGCCATTATCATGGTGTCATATAACAGACTTTTACAGGAAAGGTATGTCTCAGAGAAAGATGTCAAATCTGATTTAATATATGCGTCTAAGTTTGTCTCTGAGGAAACAGTAATAAAAGAAGAGATGGCAATCATCTAAGAGTTCTGAAGGAAGGAACTCATATAAAATTGCAGAACTACTACTAATATGTAACCTACCACTTGAATCAACCTCTGTACCAGATGACTGGAGGACAACTAGAATCATAGAATTATAGAAACTGGAAGAAACTATGGAACCAAATGGTTGATGAAATTCCATGTTGATAAACAAATGCAAAGTAATGCACATTGGAAAACATAATCCTCCTATACATACAAAGTGACGAGCTCTGAATTAGCTGTTAGTATTCAAGAAACAAAACTTAGAGTCATCATTGATAGTTCTCCAAAAACATCTGCTCAATGTGTAGTGGTAGTCCAAAAAGCTAACAGAATTGTTGGAATCATAAGCAAAAAGATAGACAGGAAGACAGAAAATATCATAATGCCTCCATGTAATTCCATGGTATGCTCGCAACTTGAATACCATGTACAGTTTTGGTTAATCCATATGTGTGTGTGTATTAAAATTGTAAAACATACAGAGAAGGGCAACAAAAATTATTAGGAATATGGAACAGTTTCTGTCTGAGGAGAGATTAAAAAGACTGGGACTGTTCAGTTTAGAAAAGAGATGATTAAGCGGGCATATGATAAGGATTTAGAAAATCATGGATGGTGTGGATAAAGTGAATAAAGAAGTCTTACTTACCTCTTCACATAACACAAAAAAACAGTGGTCAGCCAATGAAATTAATAGGCAGCAGTTTTAAAACATAAAGTACTACTTCTTTATAAAATGCACAATCAACCTGTACCAGAGGGGTAGCCATGTTAGTCTGTGTACAGAAAAAAGAACGAGAGTCTGTGGCACTTTAAAGACTAACAGATTTCTTCTGGGATAAGCTTTAATAGCTATTTCTTTGGGCATAAGACTCCTGTGATACCATCACAGGTCCTAACTACATCAGCCACACCATCACCTGCACATTTATTAATGTGATATATGCCACCATGTGCCAGCAGTGCCCGCTTTGCCATGTACATTGGCCAAACCGGACTGTCCTTACGCAAAAGAATAAATGGACACAAATCAGACATAAAAATGATAACATCTATAAACCAGTAGACAAGCACTTCAATCTCCCTGGACACTCAGTAGCAGAATTGAAAGTTGCCATACTTCAACAAAAAACTTCAAAAAGAGACTTCAACGTGAAACAGTAGAGCCGGAATTGATTAGCAAACTTGACACAATCAGACTGGGTTTGAATAGGGACTTGAAATGGTTAGCACATTACAAAAAGTAATTGTCCCTGTTCACACATTCTCACCTTCTAATCAACTTGTGTGAATGGGCCATGTCTACCATAGCTCAATTGACTTTGCTAGTGTGTATACACCTCTCAACTGTAGTTTCCACTTCATGCATCTGACAAAGTGGGTTGGAACCTACAAAAGCTTATGCCCAAAGACATGTGTTAGTCTTTAAGGTGCCACAGGACTCTCATCATAGTCAGCCTGTGGAATTTTTTTGCTAGGGGATGTTGTGAATGCCAAAAGTATAGCTAGGTCAAAAAAGAAAAAAAAAAGAATTAGATAAGTTCATGGAGGATAGGCTATTAGCCATGGTGGTAAGGGATACAGATTCATGCTCTGGGTACCCATAAGCTTCTGACTGCCAAAACGTGGGAATGGATTACAGAGAATGTATCACATGATTAATTGCCCTCTTCTATTCAGTCACTCTGAAGCATCTGGCACCAGGCAGTGTCAGAAGACTAAGCGAGGGGGAGTATTAATCTAATCCAGTATGTCTGTTTTTATGATCTCATGAATCGTACGTATGTGTATGTTTGTGGTTGTAAACTTGGGAAGAAAGTGTGCTTGTCCTGCAGATGAGGAGTCTATAGCACTGCATTAAGAATTATGTGTACTAATGCTATCTTAAATGTTGATTTCCTTAACTCTAGTAATTACTTTGATAGGAAATATACTTGAGCAACCTTAACTCTTATTATGTAATGACATTTTCTGTGTGAGTATGCAGAAAACTCTACTTAATTAACTACTATATGTTATATGTTTTTGCCATGTAGTGGCTTTGAAAATGTTCCATCCTGTGTTTCATTGTGGTGTCAAGTCTTGACTTATTTCATGTAGTTCAGAGCTAAGTGCTTTTGGGGGATTGAATTCAGTTCTGATAAATGTTCTTTTTAGTTTAGTTAATTTCTTACACTGATTCAGGCTATTTTAAATAGAAAAGTTTAACTTAAAGTTAAAGCCTAGATTTCCAATGTCTAGTAAGATCTAGATTTTTTTAAAGAGCTACTTTAGCTTAAAGACATTTGTTTTCTTTCTACAGACTGATTAAGAAGAAAGACTGACAAATTGAACTTCAGATTTACTCTTTCACCAGACCAATACCAAGACAGGGTAATGAGATCAACTCATTGTTAGTAGGAAAGAGGTTTCTTTGAAATGAAACTTGTCAGACATACTTATCTCCTTCACAATCACAATGATTGATAAAAACAAAAGCCAGAGACTTAGACCAGCACCTTCTTCTCTGCCTGGTAAGCCACTTAATGTCAATTCAATAGTTTCTTTCTTGTAGTCAAGGTCTGCTACTAATTTGATACAAATTTGTCTTCTTAAAATTGTACTTTTTAACACTTATTTTTCCACAATAGATTTTATTTTTCTAAAGCTATTGTCTTCTGGGGTAGAGTTTATCACACCATTGTAGGACTTCTCTCTTTTTTCCCAAATAAGTGAAGCATCAACATTGATTTTTCCAGAAGATTGATTATTTCCTAAGTGGTAGCTGTTTGAAAAAGTAACTGTGAGCAGGCAGAATTTGACTGAAGTCTGTACAATTCTTTTTCACTTACAAAAAGGCTGAATTTGTCCTGTAAACTCAGGGCCAACAGATTACAAAACTACCATCTTGGGGCTTTTCCCTAAACAGCAAACTGAGTTTTGCATTTTAAGGTTTCCTCTGGATTTAAATGTGGCCTCCAGTCTAGGTGCCAGGCTAAAATAGAGCAGTAAGAAATGTTTCAGAAAAGAAAAAGATATAATTATGTTAAAAACCATTCAGGAGAACCTGCTGAGGGACAAACTGTTGGGCTGGAGGAGTTTGTTAAAAAAAAAAATTGGAAAAGTTCTTTTCTCCCCTTACCAGAGATATACCTGTCCATACTGTGAAGGCACAAGGGCTAGTCTACACTAGAAAAAGTTAGGTCAACTTTCTTAAGTCGACTTAAAGTCGACCTTATTAAAGTTGACTTAACAAAGTGGACTAAGTTGACTTGACTTTAAGTCAATTTAGTCCACTTTGTTAAGTTGACCTAACACCACTTAAGTCGACTTAATAAAGTCAACTTAAGGATTACTCCATGTCCGCACTGTTCTTAAGTCGACTTGAGTCGAGTTAAGGGTTAAGTCGATCTAATGAGTGGTAGTTATAAAGTCGACTTAAGCTTTCATTAAGTTGACTTAAAGAATTTCTTAAGTCGACTTAATGAAAGCCTAGTGTGGATGTGGCTTAATTTAAGTCGACTTAAGCCTCCTAAAATCAACTTAAATTTGCCAGTGTAGACAGAGCCAAGAAGAGCCAACAGTGTGCCTTTGTTGCCAAAAAGGCCAATGGGCATATTAGGCTGCATCAGTAGGAGTATTGCCAGCAGACACTGCTTAGGCTGCATCTGGAATACTGTGTCCAGTTTTGGACTCCCCGCTACAGAAAGGATGTGGAGAAATTAGAAAGAGTCCAGCAGAGGGCAACAAACATGATTAGGGGGCTAGGGCACATGACTTATGAGGAGAGACTGAAGGAACTAGGCTTATTTAGTCTACAGAAGAGAAGACTGAAGGGAGATTTGATAGCAATCTTCAACTACTTGAAGGGGTGCTCCAAAGAGGAGGGAGCTAGGCAGTTCTCGATGGTAACAGAGAACAGAACAAGGAGCAATGGTTTCAAATTACAGCTGGGGAGGTCAAGGTTGGGTATTAGGAAAAACTTTCTCACTAGAAGGGTGGTGAAGCATTGGAATGGGCTACTAGGGAAGTGGTAGAATCTCCATCTTTGGAGGTATTTAAGGCCTGGTTAGACAAAACCCTGGCTGGTGTGATTTATTGGGAGTGGTCCTGCTTTTTAGCAGGGGTTGGACTAGATGACCTTGTGAGGTCCCTTCCATCCCTATGATTCTATGATTCTATGAGCAGTACCAGCAGAGACAATGAGTGGGAGGGGTTAACAGTAGCTCTCCACTGATCATCTTTCATTGTAGGGTAGGGTCAGCTGCTCTTCCCTTTACTAGTCAAATGATGGCTTCTTTCTCCCTTCTCACATTAAAGATCCTTTCCCCACTGAGTGAGTAAACACATGGAGGACACCTTTCCATCCACCAAGGACAGTCCTTTCTTATCTTCCACACCACAGAGCTCTGTTCTTGCCACTCATTCTTTACCCCTAATCAAGCACCCTTCCAACCCCCTTGCACCAAAGAATACTTTCTTAAGCTAAGGAAACCCTTCATTCTCTCTTACCAAGGGTCCCTTTGAAACCTTCCATACATGCTTCCTGAAAAGAACTTGTATCTTCCATTTATATCCACTAGACATCATACCTTCCTCTTGGGATAGAAGTAACTCCCATTCAAGTCAAAGAGGGAGTAGGGAAGGGGAGAGAGAATTGTCCCCAAGATATCTCTGCAGACCTCTTTACTCACAGAAAGGACCTGTGAACCTCTTAAATCTTATTTCTTCCTGGTTTACTGTAAATATCTTGTTCAAAGACAGCTCAAATTTTGTAAAGTGACATATTTTGCTTCATGTGCAGAATTCTAGGGCCAGATTCTGGTGAACCACAAAGGAGCCAGCTATGGTTTTCCAATTTGGAAATGCCTATGTCAGTCCTGCACCCAGAATATATTAAAACAATTGTGAAGCTGACTATTATGGCTTCCAAGGGCCATCTGCCAGCTGTGGGTGCAGAAATTCATTTCTTTCCAGTCATGTACCCTGCCCTTCTTGACACACACTCAGCATAACCCTCCCTCACTGGGTCTGCAATGGGGATGGTGCCAAAACCCGCTATACTAAGTGTACATCTTCTTTGCTCCTTTTGGGGACACTTTTATGTCACGGGAATGCCTGAGTGTGGAGTTCTAGCTTCTTCCTGGTGCTTCCTGCACTCCTAGATAACATAAAGGAGACAAATCATAACAGACAATCTGACCCATCAACTCTAAAAATACTCTGGTTCATTTTCTTAAGCAAAGGGACTGTGTCTTAATTTCCAGTCTAGTCCAAACTAGTGTCTATCGCCACTTTGGAATTAGTTGATTTCTCCTAGCTGCAGGCTCTGCTTTTGTAACGTATCTCAGCAAACATAAAATAAAATGAGTGGTAGCCAATGTGGGGGTGAAAATCCACTGACTGCTTTTATGTAGATTGGCAGCTTGAGAATTTCAGCCCCCTTGCAAATTTTGTGTTCTTGATTTACCAGCAGTTGGCTCAGATTACTGTGCCTCTAGGAGAGTGTATCGTTTTGTCTTTCTAAAGTAATGCAATGCCCAAGACACTTGCGTGCAGTTTAGATTTGCAAGAGGCAGCATAATCTGATGGTATAATAGAAGTGCTGTGAAGTGTTTCTCAATCAAATAATGCATTTTTAAGAAAAGGAAGGTTCAGTTGCACTTCAAGCTTTTCTCCACAGCTATGATGGGTAGAATCTGTATAAAATCATGAGAGCTGGTGGCAGGGGCGTTGCTGGATAGCAAAAAGATCCAGGACTGTGGCCCACAGCCCATCCCTGCCCCCAAAACCTCACTCCAGCCCTCCTAACTCCCCAGCTTCCCCCATCTTCACTCCACCCCCCTTCAGCCCCCAAACCCCCTCCACACCTCCCCAGGTCCCTCTGTCCCTAACCCCCACTCATCCCCCAACCTCCTCCATCCCTCTCCAGCCCCCCACCTAGTCCCCCTCCAGCCATCCATAATCCCCTCCACCCGTCCCCAGCCCCCACCAGTCTCCTTGTCCCCATGTCCCCTCCACCCCTCTCCAGGCCTCTAACTCCATCCATCCCTCCCCAGCTCCCCACCCAGTCCCCCTCCAGCTGCCCATAGTCCTCTCCACTGCTACCCAGCCCCTACCCAGTCTCCTTCTCCCCATGCCCCCTCCACAGGCCTCTAACTTCTTCCATCCCTCCCTAGCCCCCCACGAAGTCCCCACTCCTGCCGTGCATAGTCCCCTCCACCCCTCTCCAGGCCTCTAACCCAGCCACTCTCCTTGTCCCCTCCACCCCTCTCCAGGCCTCCCTCCAGCCCCTTCCCAGCCCCCTTACCTGGCTGGAGGCTCGGAGCTGCAGGGATTTGAATCTCCCCAGCCCGGCCGCAGCAGGAGTCTGCGGCTTTGCTGGGGCCCCTGGGCGGAATGCAGCGTTTCGCCTGGGTGCGCATGTGCCTGCTGGGGAAAATAGATTCGGGGCTCAGGATTTTCTACCCGGGGCTGGCGCCCTGCCAGCCCGACGACAACGACGCCTCTGGCTGGTGATACTGATCTAGGCACTTAAGGGGTCCCTCATCATAGTAAATAATCATTAGTGGATTTTAACCATAATGCCCTTGGCTACATCTAAACTGGCAATTTAAGTCGACTTAAGGAGGCTTAAGTTGACTTAAATTAAGCCATGTCCACACTGGGTTTTCATTAAGTCGATTTAAGAAATTCCTTAAGTCGACTTAATGAAAGCTTATTAAGTTGACTTAAGCTTTCATTAATTCCACTCCTTAGTTCGAACTAACACTTAATTCGAAATAGTTAGTTCGAACTAAGTCAAATGTGGCCATATTAGTTCGAACTAAGGCTTAGTTTGAACTAATCGGCAGATTGACCTTCATACAATTTACTAATTCGAACTAAGCAAGTGCCCTGCATGGCCATGGCTAGTTCGAATGAAATGAATGAAATTTACTAATTCGAACTAGCATTTGTAGGTGTAGACATAGCCCTACTGTTTTCCTAAGTTTAGGAGTGGCAATTCTCAGTTTGCAGCTGTGCAGGATGAAGGGGATGGATATCATCTTAAAGCTAATGGGATGAGTCTATTTTCATCTAGAAGAATGTTAGTTTTGCCTTGTGTCTCCTACAGCACATATGCCAAAATAATCTCTATGTCTACACTTACTAAAATTAGTTTGAATTACTTCATTCGAACTAACTAATTCGAACTAATTTTAGTAAATTCGAATTAACTTAATTCGAACTAGACAAATTTAGTTCGAATTAGAGATTTGCATTGAATTCAATAGGCCGGTTAGTTCAAACTAAGCAATTAGTTCGAACTAACATGGCCACATTGGTTAATTTGAACTAACTAGTTCGAATTAACCCTTAATTCGAATAGCCTATTCGAATTTATTAGTTCGAATTAAGGAAGCCCTTAATTCGAACTAATTAAAGCCTAGTGTAGCCATAGCCTATAATTTTCTTGTTTGTTTGTGCACCAGTATCACTGGAAAGATGAGCTCCACTTCTAACAAACATTTGATATTTTACTTAAGCTCCTTCTTCAAGTTTTGCAGCAGGAGAGAACATACTACTGTAAACATTAGATTAACAGAGTAATTATTTTGCTTCTAATGGCTTTTATTGGGTCAGCTAAACTACAAGACAGTCACAGGTGTTACATCAGCACCAGGCAAACAGAGATTCAGGCCATTTAGTTTTACTTTTCTCCCACTGTTTGCTAATGGTTACATCAGAAAGCTCTACTTACCCTTTACCCAAACCCTCTGAAAAATGAAAACCCATTTCTCAGGCAGCAGTTAAGAGAAGTCCTACTCTTTTTATTCCCATTAGTGTTTGGTATATGCTAGCATATCATTGTTTCTCAGAACAAACCATATCCTCAAAACATGGCTACAGCCATTGGATACAACTCACATTTTACAAAACAGATTCTAAGTATTAAACCCCAAGCTTTTAATTTAATAGCATTTAATATTCAGCAAAGCAACTCTTTTAAATATGAAGGCTTGGCTAGGACTGTGACATAGAGGCCCATTATTGCCAACTGCCAAAGGGTTCACAAGCAACTCCTGTTTCAGACCTGACAAACTCACTACACCTAATACATCATTTTCATGTTATTTATCTGTAAAGGTTAGCTTGTCGGGTCAAAGATATGTGTACAAGTGATGTTTAAGAAAAAATATAACTATAATGAAAATTATGCCTTTTTGGTCTTTGATTGAAAGTGAGTCACTAGGGAATAATATATCTTGGTGATGGTCCATTCAAGATGCAGGGAGTTGTCACCCTCTCCATGGTTAGCTGATCATGTAATGTATTGTCCACCGTTGCATCAACCCAGAAAAGTCAATAGAAAACCGTCAACAACAAACTACAAATATCAAAACCACTTGGCAGTGAAAAGGAACAATATGACAGTGAGAGGATCACACTGACTGAATAAAGACAAAACATTGATTCAGTATGTCACAGGGTATTAAAAGAGTCATGCGTCCATTCACTCACGAGGTGCCTTGACAACTAGGGGTGCTTCATAAAAGAACAGGACCTAGCTCCTTGGGGCCAGCAAGTGCTGCAGAAGACTGAACTATAGGGTGAGAATTTACTTTATTAGATACAAAAAGTAACTATTAATAAGTACGTGTCCTTGTTTGCATTTTAAGATGTTTTTCAAGTAAACATTTGTTTTTGTCACTCATACTTGTTTCAGTTTGAATTGCTGTTCTCTTTAAATAAATTGCCTTTTATTTTTCTATATTTGAACTCAAGTTCTGACTGTGATACAGGAGTGGTGAACTAAGGTAAAACAGATACTATGTCTACACTTACAAATGCTAGTTCGAATTAGCTAATTAGAACTAAGTTTAGTTAGTTTGAATTAAGTTAATTCAAACTAGCAAATTTTAATTCGAACTAGCCATGGCCATGCAGGGCACTTGCTTAGTTCAAATTAGTAAATTTCAGGAAGGTCAATATGCCAATTAGTTCGAACTAAGAACTTAGTTCTAACTAATATGGCCAAATTGGACTTAGTTTGAACTAACTAGCTCGAATTAACTGGTAGTTCGAACTAAGTACTCGAATTTATTAGTTCGAATTAAGGAAGCCCTTAATTTGAACTAATGAAAGCCTAGTGTGGACAAGGCTTAAATTAGTTTGAATTAAGCTTCCTTAATTCGAACTAACTTGCAAGTGTAGACATAGCCATAAAGTACACTGCTTTTTGGGAGTGGAGGATCTGGAATTTCTGTAGGTCTGCAGTGATCAGTAACTGGACACCACAGGAGGGCACTTGGAAAGGACTCGGTGGCTGGGGAGCATCTATTGCCAATCTGCGAGGGAAAGATCTGGCTGGTGTAATCCAGAGAAGAGGGCTTGAGTGACTGGCAGGCTGGTTGTGCTAAGGAGCTAGCATTCAACTAACAGCTGCAAGAATCCCTCATGCTGGAGGCAGTAAGATGACTCACAGGGTACCATGAGAATCATCACAATGGCCACAACTAGTTGCTGTGAGTATGGAATGAGAAATAGATGTAATAAAAGTGCTTTCCTCTGCATTCTCACAAGGAAACACTCTCCACCTCTAAAGAACAAGATGCTCCAGTCTTCAGCAACAGGTAATGTTTGATTTTTCCACAGAAGAACAAGCTTGATACCCAAAGGTTACTTTATACTATGGGGATTTTGGATACAGAGTCCACAGACATTGTTTGCCAAATTTCTCTTAAATAACAAACTTATTGTTTATCTTTGTGGACAGTCCCATCACAAATGCTTAAAGGAAATGTTACTTCCATGTAACTTTTAGGATGTGGGATATATTAGTTCAGTGGTTCCTCACCTGTGTTCCGGGGGCCAAAAGTGGCCCTCGAGGGCTTTCGAAGTAACCCTCTGCTCCTGTCTTACTGGCTGCAGAATGGAATCACGGCCTCAGGGCCTAGGTGAAGTATGTTTCCGCAGGGCTAAAAGACTGATATAGGCTCCTTGCTGCAGCCAAAGGGATAGGGGATTAGTGCTCCCATCTTCCTGGCAGTGGCAGGGAGCACTGCCAAGCACTCTGCCTAAGTCCACAGGTGCTAGAGTCCTTGCTGGAGTCAGAGGGAGAGGAGAGGATCAATGATCTTCCATCCCCCTGGCTGCAGAAGGGAGTCACTACCTTGGGACCTAGATAGAGTGCTTAAAGCTGCAGGATTTGTGTGGTTTCCCTACTGCAGCCAGGGAGACGGGAGATCAGCAAGCAGGGAGGCAAACTGCTTTTTGGTGGGTTCTGCTGGCAGAGGCTGGTGGCACTTCAGGGCTGTAAAAATTATATCTATGTCTCTTGAGCCAAAAAGGTTGGGAACCACTGGGTTAGTTGCAGTGGTTAAAGTATAATTTGACAGGCCCCGGAATCCTCCTAATCTCCAGGCCCCCTTCCTGTATTACCTGGGCCCCCTTCATGTATATGTGGGTCCCAGCCCAGGTAGGCATTTGCAACCACTTCTCAGTACCACATGCATCGGTTATCGCTCCATAAAAATATATATAAATTTTACATGGCGCTTATGTCTATAGCAATTATTGTCACAAACTAGCAAACACTGCATCACACAATAAGTATTGTGATTAACAATGGTGGGGCGTAGGACCTGCCAGCAGCCAGGGTAGAGTGGAACATGCGTTCCGCCCGATTTTTCTATTTTTAGGGGCCCTGGAACTCTGGCCCCTCAAATTTGTGGGCCCCGGAACTGCGTTCCAGTGCGTTCCCCCTTACTTTAACCCCAGGTTAGTTGATATGATGGATAATTTCTTTGGCAGTCATGTAATTCAATGTTATGTTAACTTCATATGTATTGCCTTCAATATTTATAAACAGGAACATTTGTGCACATACTGCTGTATCCTTCATTTTGTCGTAATCCCATCCCAGTGTGGAATTCTTTTTTTTGAATATTTATTTTTGAGATGTGGTAATTAAGATATTGTCCTCATGTTCTTTTCGCAGAGACTCTTCTAATTTTGTTTTGGCACACTATATTTCCTAAACCATTTCACCCACTAAACATGAAACTTCCTGCTCAACTTTATTAGTAGAATAATATAGTTGAAAGGACTAGGTGCTAATAGGACTCATAGTTTACCTATTCTGATTTGCTGTTACAGCCTGACCTGATCCTGTGTCATACATTTCCCTGCATTTAATTTCCTCCCTTTCTGTAAGTTCTCCATTTTCAAAGCAGCTGACGAAGTGGGATTTTCTCCCACGAAAGCTCATGTGATAAATAAATTTGTTAGTATTTAAAAGTGCCACAGGACTCCTTGTTTGTTTGGCTAAGCACAATGGCTGCTCTTGTCTAGAAGCTGTGGGGTACTGTCCACAAAGGAACAGGAAGGTGGGGAGGGCTGGATTTCTTCTCTGTGGAGAAGGGATGTTCTTCTTTCAAGACCCTCAGATAGGGTGACCAGATAGCAAATATGAAAAATTGGGATGCGGGCAAGGGGGTTGAAGGTAATAGACACTTATATAAGGAAAAGCCCTGGGGACTGTCCCTATAAAATTAGGACATCGTCACCCTACCTTCAGAGCTCCCCAAAGCACTATCCCAATGCCTTCATATCAAACCAAGTCCATCCTTTGCAATAATTTGTGTTCTGTATTGTTTCCTTCTATTTAATTATATATTGTATTTTAAAACAACTGTCTCTATCACATGAATAATTGTACACTGTAGGGTAGCACATCTACAGATGTTACATTGTGACAGAAATATTCCTCTTAGTTTAGTTCAGCAATCATAACTGTGACTATATGCATAATATAATAATAGAAGCTTTTCAATTATTATAAAAAGCCCTGTTATCACTTTTATGTCCAGGATGTTGGTAATGATACTAAATTGTCTTGCTGTGTAGCTTCTTTGTGCTTGAGGCCAGATAGGATGTCATGATGGGCTTGTTCTTCCATGTCTAAGGGCTTAGCATTAGCAGCATATGACAACTTTCTTATCAGACTTCTGCTTTGCAAGCACATGGGGATGAGGATGTGGACTGTAGTGTCTGGCATGCTGGATGGAGTGGTGATTAAGGAACACTATGCTGAAACAGTCATGACAAAACAGGGGTTTCGCCATAAAGGCTTCTTACATGGTTGCAAGACACGGAAGAGCAAAGCTTTCTGCTTTGCAAAATGGGATTTTCTTATTTTGGGGAGGAAAAAAAGTGCAGTTATTAAACTCAGCATGGAGACAATCTGAAACAGGATCTTCATCAATCAGATTAACTACTTTCTGAGATGAAAGTAGACAAGGCACAGTGTGAGCCTGAGAAGATATTTATCAAAACCCATATTAATAACCACTTTCAGCCTTCTCCTGACAGTTTCATCTTAGCTTCCATGTTTAACATTTGAGTATCATATGTTTTTGTCAGGATGAAGCTGCTAAGAGCATCAATTAATTAATTCCTCTGAAGTGTGGTTTGGAAAGGTAATAAAGTAACATTCCCTAAGGTTTGTTACTTCAAAATGAAATTAAAAGCACAGAATAATTTCTACCTTTAAAAGCAGAATGCATCTTTATTTTAATGAAATCGCAAACATGGGTAAAGAAAAAAACAAACCTAAAACCCCAAAACCCCACAGCAGATAAAAAAAAGTGTTGCTGCATTTTATTTGTTGTATTTTAATGGGCAGAAATAAAATGCAGGTGGACAAAGAAAATTAAATTTAAAAAGCAAAGAGATGAGTAAATTTGTCTTAGCATTATTTATTATCACCACCTCCACTGCTCTGTTCTGGAATATTATTATTTTGGGGGAAAATTCTTACTGACAGTATAGGAAAATAAACACTCCAACCTATGCAGCTCTAAGACTGCAGTTGAAATGTGCCACAGGACTCTTTGTTTGTTTGGCTAAGCACAAAACATTTTGATATGGAAATGGTGCCTCAATGTATCATGGGAGTTGTAGTTTGGTTGCTTCATGTCCCCATTCTTCCCGTTGGGCTTGATCCCTCCCTAGGCATCATCACTTGCCATGCACCATGGCTAGGGACTGCCATACTGCACCACCTCCCCTCTCCAACTTGTTTGGATGCTAGGTTTTTGTTCAGTGTCTTCTCCAACTTTAAAGCTAAAAAGGTTTGGTTTTCATTTTTCTGGACTTTCTCTGTTTTAAAGTTTACCCTAAGTATAAACAGTGGCATTCACAGAAATAACAATTTGGCTGCTTTCTGTGTCTCCTACTGCTAGAGCAGTTGGCTCTCTTCCCTTGCCCCACATCCCTCTCCATCCCTCCCCACCGCCCGTGCCAAGGGACTGGTGGAGCTAGTTCTCCCCCACATCAGCCCTGGGTTTGGAGGAACTGTCATCTCCTGTGGCCTGGCCCAACCAGGGGCAGAAGGAGCTTCTTCTCTACCAGTAGCCCTGTAGGAGAACTGTGCTCCCATTGACTGCAGGGGCACATGCTTCTGATTGTTCCCCCTTGCACACGTCCCTTTGTTTAAGTGAATTAGGGAATATTTTCTGCATAATTTGAGGACAGAAGACCAGTGGAAATTTGGCAAGGGGACTTTTAAAGAGAACGTGAGAGGACTGCTTAACAGCCAATCAGAATCACCAGCTGAGGTCCTTTCATTTGCATTCAGAGTTATAAAACACACAGCATGCGGGAGGATTATGGAATTGAAAGGTTTTAGGCACAGATAGCCTGACTATATAAGAGCTGTAAAGGAAACTGAGAAAACTTGTCAGAAACTGGGAATTGGAACAAAAATAGGTTGTGTTATATTCTGATTTAGCTTCAGGGAATTAAGAGCTGATCCTTTCTCTAAAACTCAGAAATTGGAGTTGAACTGTATGCGTGTCAGAAAGAAGATCTGCCATTGCCATCTTCAGTACAAGGGAGATTGTTGTTCCTGAACAAAAGATGAGATATTCCAAAGAAAAGGGATTATTACTATTCTAATCTTCAGGTCTGTAACTGCAACTGATTATTTTTGCCTTAACAACTATTGACGTTCAATATTATGATGGGCAGTTTTTCTTGCGGCGACAAACCTGTTAAAGAAATACTGTCAAATAAAATGATTTTGAAAGAAACTAATTTAAAAAAATCAGTTTTCTGATAGAGCAGCCTGCAAATGATGGGCCTTTTAAAATAAACATTTCTTTAAAAAACATCATTATATGTGCTTTTCAGCTCCCCAGTTGATGGAGAGAAGGCTCTTTATGGCAGGCCAGAAAGTAACGACAACAAATATGTTCATATCTCTTCCCCATGCCCTTTTCTGTGAACACTCTTGCCTGCTTCCAGCTGCCTGTTGATTTTAAGTTCCAGCTCTCCTGTGGCTTTTGCTGGTATCTACCACTCTCTTTAGCTCTGAGGAAGCATGTGCACCCTCAGCAAATTAGTGAAACTGGCTACCACAAAGCACTGTCAATAGCACACAAATGGAGAGAAAAATAAAACATTTTTTCTCTATTCCTCCTTCGTGATGCTAATTTTAGGAGTCATTTGTATTAATAAGAAGGCACAACATCTTCTGATAGAACTGTGATTTTCAAGGATTTGATGTTCATTTAATTAGTAAAGGATACGAATTGTAAAGGATTAGTAATTAGTAAAGGATACAAATGCCAGGTGTTAATCCCTGAATCTAATAGAAATAGTGTAGGTTTCTAGGATTTAGAAATTTTAATTGTAGAGGATATTTTCCTCCTGGACATTTTTCATTTAGTTATTGTATTCTGGGAGTGCCATATGTTTTTCAGGAATTGAAGATTATGCATTACCTTAGCTGAGCCTAATGCACCACAAGATTGAAGAACAGATCTGTTGTTCCTATTGTGGTTCAGGGAAGAGGATCGGTGATGTAGTGACTGACAATCTGTCAGGTATGAAGAGAAAAAGGTGTTGTGACAAACTGATGATAGCCTCTAAACACCTTTATATTTTTCCTTTACTGTTTTCAGAGCCCCAGCACTGGAACACTTATGAGCCTGGGACAAAGGACTGCATATTCTCAACAACTGGACATTAGTTAACTACGCTCTGTGCTAGCACATTCAGTCCCTTATCCTAAATGTAGTACAGTGAAACCTGGATTATCCGGTCCTCAATTAACCGTAAATTC
>ML685787.1:597471-614623 GCA_007922175.1 Pelusios castaneus
AGCTCCGCTGGAGCTTCTGCAGCCACCCGATTCCCCCAGCTGGTTGGCTGGCAGTAGGAGCTTCGATTATCCGGGCTTTTTGATTATCCGGCTCACAGGCGCCGGTCATTAACCCGGATAATCGAGGTTCTACTGCATTACCTACAGCATAAACTTTTCAACCTCCACCTATATTTACCTGAAGATCTGTTTCGGAGGTCCAAAATGATTTTGGATGGAGTGGGGTATATCTGCGATGAGGAATCTGCTCTTTTGGATTAGATGGGCCTGCAACTGGATGGCAGCCACCATCTTGGTACATAGAAGAGGCTCATTTCTTCAGCTCGGCTGACTTGGAAAATTTTCTGTTCCTGCAAGGCAGGCTGGGAAACACAGTTCCTTCAGTCAGCCATTTTGATATGCTGATGCTTCCACATCTTGACTGGGCTGGGGGGAGGCGGGCATTTATATACAATTCCATTTGTATACAATTCTGGTCCTAAATTCTTGATAGAGTGCTCTGACACCCTTGGCTTTCTTTTAGTTCACCATTATCTGACAAACCTTTGTGTGTTTTTGCTGTACTTTTTATTTGTTTGTTAATGTGATATCTTTTTTTTTCTTCGTTTTTGTAAGGGAAAATAAATAGAAATTATTTATTAAAGAAATGACCTCTCAGGAGTCTTTTGCCCAATTTTTAAAAAAATGTTCTCTGCACCTGTGCCCACATAAGTACATTTTCATCAGCCTCCGTCCCATATATTCCCCAAAACTGGGTAGTTAGACTAATTTTTTTAAAAATTGATCCCCTTTTTTCCCCCCACTATTACTTCCATGCTCAAGTGGAAGGTTTTAGGAATCTGTTCATTAGTTCTTTTGTGCAGTCACACGGGCTCTGTATTATGTGTCATAAATTGTACTTCTTGATAACTGTGGTTGCAAACTTATTCCAACAGCTAATTGTGTCTGGAAAAAGGGAGGCCAGGTTGAAGCACTGTTCAAAATTAAGGTAATTAAGGTCTGTTTTAAATATATAATATTTGCAGGTGCAATTCTAAAGGTTATTTATTTTCTACCATATTTCTATGGGTCCCAAGATTCCACTGGCTGAAACATCACAGATGAGCTGAAGAATAACCCATACATTATAATAAACAATCAGAATATTTTTCCTTAATCCAGAAAACAAAAATTATAGGTTTTCTGAAATCAGCAAACTGTTAAAAATAGGTACACTTTAAAATATTTTCCGCAACTTAAAAATAAAATATTAAATATTAGAAATCTTCCAAGCCCATATTTATTGAGAAAACAGCTACTATCTACTATGAAGCCTCTTGAAAAGCTCACCAATAATTCCTTTGTATTGATTCCAATAGCAATGCTTACAAGTTTGAAGCAGCATGTCACAAATGGTCTACAGAACTCATAGCCTATTAGATAGTATCGGACTAAGGCCAAGCTATATCCTTAATCAGACTACTGGCCTCAGTTAAAAAAACCTTACCAGTAACTGGAGCCCTCTGATGAGATCTCTTGGCTCAAAACATTTTACCTGGAGGAGCCTGTCCATCCTCTTGTGGCACACAATTATACTACCATCTGGCTGATATAATTTTAGGAAAAGGTTCTTAACAAGATAAAGTCCAGGCAAAAATAGTTTCAAGGAGCAATTGAGTTTAGCCGCCTTTAATCTATACTGTAATGAATTTAAATGTGCTGTATGAGAGCACCTGCTACTTCTTTTAGGATTGTTTACTTGTAATGCAAGAGACTGTCGGTCTTTGAGAAACATGTAGAGTTTTGTTGCAAAAGGACAATGTTCTCTCTTTAAACCTAAAAGAAGCATGCCATAGAAAAACATTTTGTATATATGGATTGCAATGACACATTATTTTAAGTTAAGGTAGTTCTGTTGTATCACATAGTGCTTGGCCATCAAATATCTGTGAGAAGTAAAGTGTATAAAGGCAGAACATTAGAGATCCAATATCATCCTACATTATCAGTTTAGAATTGTGGACTCTGAAAATCACCCACTCTTTCTGTGTGGGTGAGTTATTAACAGAAAAAGAAGCGTGTATGAGGGTAGTTGACTAGCTAGGGTACTGCGGGGCCATCATGGATGGGACCTACATCCTTATCCAAGCCCCAGACTACCGCGCCACCAACTATCTCAACTGCAAGGGGTATACTCCATGGTCCTGCAAGCCCTCGTGAACCACCGAGGGCTTTTCACCAGTGTCTACGTCAGCTGCAGTCACATCTATGGCTATGTCTACTCTTGTAAATTTAGGTCGACTTTAGCTAAATCGACTTTAAGTCGACTTTGTTAAGTTGACTTAGCATCTCCACACCTAAATTTTAAGTCGACTTAGGGGGAACCCTACAAAGTCGACCTAGAGCATCCACACTATATGCCTAGGTCGACTTGTAGGGGCTAGGGAGACCTTGGACAGGTGGCGGGGGGGCACCCCTTGCCAAGTGCCAGGGGGATCAGCTTTTGCCCCATTGTACCTGGGTAAAATGGGGCAAAGGGGGAGAGGGACCTGTGAGGGCATAGGGGCAGGGTGGGCAGGGCTCTGCCCTGCCCTTTGCAGGGGCATGTCAGACTCTCCCTGTGCCACCACCCTGGCAGGGAGGGCAGTGGGGGAGACCTGAAGAGCCCTAAGTCGACTTAGAGTCGACTTAGGGCTACTCCACGTCTACACTAGCTTAACTCGACTTTAGAAATTGACTTAAGCCTAAAGTCGACTTTAAACGAGGTTTAATAAAGTCAACTTAATTTTCCTTAAGTCAACTTAAGCAGCTTGCTTAAGTCGACTTAAGGAAAGTGTAGTGTAGATGCAGAGTAAATTAAGTCGACTTAATTTACAAGTGTAGACGAACCCTATAAGATTTTCATGGCACCAGTGCCCAGCACTCTTAACATGCCTTTCTTAATTTGGACCCTAATTATTCTATAGCAAGACAACAGTGGCAGATTCAGGTATTTTATCTATGTTAAATGACTATCTTGGCTATGGCTACAGTGAGCCTCACTGTGAAACAAAGTTGGTAACTACAGTACAAAGACAAACCAATCTTAGAGTATAATGAAACTGTAGATTGTACTAAATCCTCTAACTTTTGGTAAAGCAACACCCCTTTCTGAAGAACCTCCAATTACAAATATGGAAAGTATGTGGACCAGAGGTTATGTGTTTTTTTTTTGAAAATGGAGGAAGATCAGCAGCACAGCCTTAGTTTAACAAAGAGCTAGTTATCAGTCTCTCTCACACGGAAATGATTCCCACAAATCAGGTACATTCAAGTGGTTCACATTTAAGTCTTCAAATAATTGCAAGTGTAAATTGTGCTTGCAATTATATTTATTCCCAAACTGCAAGTGCACAAATGGAGCCTGGCTTGTCAATGCACAAGTTGCTGCCTTGACTAGCCCGAAAAAAAGTCCTTTGTCAATAGTTTTTTTTAATGAATCTTTTTCATTAATTCCACTTATGTCAATTTTATAAGCATTTTGTTTCACATATATGAAAACAGTGATTGAGATAGTCATGATCAGTATTCTAATATTCATTTAGGATAGTGTTTGTATGGTGTGTATAATCCAGAGCACTAATACTCTATTTAAATAACACAACTCATGGTATTATGCACTATGTGTCACATAATGATGCACTTCGGTTATTCTGAAGGGCTTCAGACAGCAATTTAAAACAGGAGATTCTGTGGCTTTGAAATAAAATTGCATTTCTTCCACTGATCTGCTAAAAGAAAAGTCAGGCTACAAAAGGACAGCAGTGAAATAATACATGCCCTCCTTACTACTCCCTCCTTTTGCTTTCTCCGTTCAGGGTCTGTGTCTAATTTAAAAATAATTTGGTGTTGGTTAAGTAGCTTGATTCCATCATTAATGGATTTTTTTTTGTTCCAAATTGATTGTTTTCTATCTGATCTGATATTACAAAGAGGGGAGGTCTTGGCAGATTGCCTAGGTTATAAAGTATTGTATATTGCAGTAGGATGATAGTTTATTTTTCTAGAATACTGGGTTAAAAAAAGAGGTTTGTAGTCTTTGAAGTGTTTGTTCTTGTTGTTTGTATGTTTCACATAGCAACAGGAAAGTAAACAGCAACTCGAGTCACAGTATTGATTTTAGCTAAGTGAGGAACAGAGCACCTACTATCTGCAGAGCACCAGACTCATGGGGATATTGCCCTGACAATATTAAATAACATTCCTAATGATGAATTTCATTCTATGACTGGCTGTTCATACCATACTGGCCCTGGAAGGGACTGGTTAGGTAGGCCAGTTGACCACTTAAGCTGTATATGGAGGAGGATCCAGGGAACAATGAGTACTGATTAAATGATGAAGCTCACCTAGACAGCAACAGGTGGAGCCTGTGCAAAGGCAGGTAGCTGCAGGAAGGAAGAAGCTCCGATGAGGAGACTTGCAGCTACGGAGAAAAGCTATCTTGACCTGCAGGGGAGAATATAGGCCAGAAGAAGGTGGATAAGCTTGATAGAGGCACTGAAAGAACCAGTCCAGGAAAACAGCATAAGGTGTAGGGCAGCTTAGATCTGCTTCTGATGATAGGGTCCTCTGGGCTGGAACCTGGAGAAAAGGATGGTCCAGGTCCCCTACCAGCCACTAGGGAAGTGGCATCATAGAAAGGTAGTGAATACTTTCTGGGGTAGTTGGTATAGCAAGACTTCAGTACACAACTTCCTTTCCTTAAAGGGGAAGATTATAATGACCTGGCCAGAGGGACAAGACATGAAGAAGCAGCAGCTGACTCTTGAGGGAATGGGAAGAAAGAAAAAGATAGAGTGAACACCTGAAGGAGGGTGTGTCAGGCTCACAGAAAATCTCCAGCTGTAGCCACAAGGAAGTACTCCAGTGATGGGTAGAGTACCCTGTGACACACCTTTTAATCATTTAACAATCAGCTGATATATTTAATAAAATGTACAAAACCTAATCTATCTAGGTGCACTGTTCCTGAGGAAATAGGTAAAGTAAGTCTTTTTTCTCATCCTCTACCACTGTCTTTACTGAAGACGTAAGACACAGTAAATTAATATGATTGGCAGAGATATTTGCAAAAAAGAGGCTCTGGATCTGAACTGTGGAACACTTTAGCACTCACATTTAATATTTTAGTTATTTATTCCCTTGTATAATTTGTATTATAGTTGTTCTCAATATATTTCAATTACATTCAAAGAACAACGGAAGGCCCCAGTGAGGCTGGCAGCAGGAGCCGGCGGGTGTGTGTCGGGGCCCCAGCGAGACTGGCTGTTGGCCGGGGGGTGGTCACGGTCACGGTGGGACCAGGGACCCCAGCAGAGACCACAACAGGACACGGGAGTCAAAAGTCAGGGACGGGGCCCCCATGTGGTGTGGTGGGGCCCCATTCTTGACTTGCCCTAGGCTCCAGAAATCCTAAGACTGGCCCTGACTATGCTGTACCCTATAAAGTGGTGTTGCAATTAATTACCTGCCCCAATTATTTCTGAGGTGGTACACCTACCGATCACTGATACTTTAGGGGTCATTCAGACCAGTAAGGGGCGGTGTCACCACCTTTCAGTAACCCTAGGTGCTTCTGTGCTATGCAGCTTTGGAGCAGAGCCCTGACACCGGCAACCAGTTTACTGCACAACAATCTCACCGTGGCTTCCTTACTGGGTGACACCAAGAGCAAATCCAGTCTCAAGTCTCCTCAAAACCATCTCCCTGAATTGTCCAGTCCTTCTCATTGGACCCTCGCAGAAGTTATCAAAGTTCACTGCCTCCAAAGAGACAGGATATTCACCATCTTGCTAATTTGGTGGAGGATTTTACCCTTCCCTTTGAAACACAATACTGAGATGATTGTATAATAAAACAAAGATTATGTTTATGAGCGAAGAACAGGTGGTTAAGTGACAACACGCAAGAATAGAAGAGACACAAGTAAAACAAAACACATTTTCTAGGTGACCAAAACTTCAGCATTTGTCTAAGCAGGTTTCTCACATATAAACAATTTCCAACTACTCTGGACTCCTGGGCCAAGAAAATCCACTTTTCCAGAACTTAAAGGGTGCTGCTTCCCTTTGTTCCCTATATAAGGGAAAATAAAATGGCTTTTTGCCATATTTCTTCCCAAAGTTCATTGACACTACTTCAAGAGGGAAGAAGACTTCCTGAGGGTACAGTCTCCATCTCTTGAGACTGTTAAATGGTCATCTTTTCCCACTTGCTCACCTGATGGCTTTCTTAACTCACAGTACATTAAGCACTCTTGGCTCTGCTAGGAGACTGTAGTCGTTGAATTCTAAAGAGCACAATTCAGTGGATGATCAAGAGATTTTAAGGTCAGAAAGGACCACTGTGATCATCTAGTCTGACCTCCTTTGCAAGACAGGCAATAGAGCTTTAACCAGTAACTTCTGCTAGTCCAATGGTTAATTATCCTTGTTATTAAAAATGTGTATGGTTTCCAGTTTGAATTTTTCCAATGCAAGGTATAGCTATTGTATTTTATGCCTTTCTTTGTCTATTGGATTAGAGAACCCTGCAGCATCAGATATTGTAACTCAATTTAAACACATACCACCAAGATTATTTCAGAGGGGTAGCCATGTTACTCTGTATACAACATCTGACGAAGTGGGTTGCAGCCCACAAAAGCTTATGCTCGAAGAAATTTGTTAGTCTTTAAGGCACCACAAGACTCTTGGTTTTTTTCTACCAATATTATGAGACTTTTTAACTTTCTCTTTGATAAGATAGCCATATGGAGCTCCTTAAGCCTCTCAATATAAGGCATGCTTGCCAGAACTCAAATAATTCCTGTCAGGGTGATTAACCACTGGAATAAGTTGCCTAGGGAGGTTGTGGAATCTCCATCATTGGAAGATTTTAAGGGCAGATTAGACAAAAACCTGTCAGGGATGGTTTAAGATGGTAATTGGTCTTGTCATGAGTGCAGGGGACTGGATTCAATGACCTTTCATGGTCCCTTCCAGTTTCTATGATTCTATGATTCTTGAAGTTGAATGTGTGCCTCGTTGAACCCTTGGGTTTCTTCTTCAGGTGTGGCCATTCTTTTTCTAGGTTAGGTTTTAAATTTCAACTTGTCTTTTTCACAGATTCCCAAAGCAATGATCCAGGTGCTTCTTCTGTCACATCTAACCAGTCAGATTGGTACTGGGTTGGAACTAAACAATTACATTAATGAAAAAAATGGGCTTAGTTCGTACAACTTTAAATAGACCTTTTAATGTTTATTGAAGGAGAGCTGATGACATTTCCTCAATGTGTTCCTTTTCCTTGATAACCTTAGGATAACTGCTTTGTGCCCAGTAAAGCAATGTGTGACTTTTATCCATTTTAATTCCTTTCTCTCTGGAAATAGGACAGTTGTTCCCACAAAGAAAAAAGCAAATGAAGCTGCTGTGTTGATGGTGCAGAGGAGGTGGCTTGCATAGCATAAGAGCAGTGATGGAGCAGATAGAAAGAAGCAGTGGTGGATTGGAAGGGAAATATGGTAAGTCAAAGATGAGAGCAGAGCACTAAAAATTTCCAAGTGGAAAATTGTTCGCAAGTATCATGTCTAATTGTATAAATGAATAAGCAGGACACCAGAAAAGGCTTATGATTTATCTTGCTAGTTTGGATCTTCATTTTACCCATTACCGTAGAATATAGGTCCCATTTTCGTGCAAAGAGCAAATGACAACACTGATAACTATACTTAATCCCCTAAACTAATTCTTGTCCTTTTATTTTGCAAACAAACTAGAAACCATTTTTTTAAAAAATACCTTCTGAAAACGTGAATTGTAAACAATGAGTGTTACTATAATCTGAAGGATTTGTGCAGTACAGATCTCTGAAAGTGTTCTGGAAGTACCATACTAATTAACATGGCATTGCTGTAGCTATCATGAATATTCCTGCCTTTTTATGCACAGGGGTTTGCTCAGGAACATGTATCCATTGCAAATGTTTCTATTATGTTAGGAGGAGAAGTAAGATGACATTCACATTATAACTTTATTTATTATGTTATTCTTGTGATCCATACCGGAGCTGATAGATTATAAGGCTGGAAGAGACCATCATGATAATCTAATCGGACCTCTTGCACATTGAAGGCCACAGGACCTCATCCACAGGGGTCTGTGATAGGCCCATAACCTCTGGCTGAGTTACTGCAGTCCTCAAATCCTTATGTAAAGACTTCAAGTTACAAATGATTTACCATTTACTCTGGTTCAAACCAGCAAGTGACACAGGCCCCAGGCTGCAGATGAAGCTGAAAACCTCACTGGATCTCTGCCAATCTGACCTGGGGAAAAATTCTTTTTGACCCTAAATATGGTGATCAGTTAGACTCTGAGCATGTGGGTGAGACCCATGAGCCAGATATCCAAGAAAGAATTCTTTGTATTAACTTGAGTTCTTCCTGTCCAGTGTCCCATTTTTGGCCACTTGAGATACATGCAAAGCGTCTGACAAAGTGGGATTTTCTCCCACAAAAGCTCATGCGGTAAACAAATTTGTTAGTGTTTAAAAGTGCCATAGGAGTCCTTGTTTGTTATGCTAATTTTAGTTCCTGGTGTGCCCTATGCCACTTTAGGCAATTTTCTCATACTATCCTCTGTATTAGTATCTGTTAGTAGATATTAACCCTTTTAGTTCTTTCTATATATTGGATTCATTTATATATTACCTATTCTTTAGAATCTTTATCTTCAACAAAGAGTATATCTTAATTCAAAAACTCAGAACACTGGTTCTTGATTGATAAGTAACCCTATTCAGGAATTTTATGCATTAAGCTGTATCTGATAATTCTTGGACTCCTTCATGTCTATAATATTCCATAGAGTCTTTTAATTGTGAAATAAGAAGAAAGAATAAGAAGAAATAAGAATGGCACTTGTTGTCACTTACTTCTAGAATAGTTCTCTGAGATGTAGACATCCAAATTGGATAAATTGTGTCTAATTTGAGTTTCTTGGGAATTAAATACTCTCTCACTATGAGATCTGCACTGAGGCCCTGAATTTGATTCCTTCCACAGGAAGCCTGGGCAACTGTCTAGGCACTTAGCTCATCCTCTGCTACGAAGTGATTGGACACTCCCTTCATTCTGCATTAATACTCTCTGATGGATTAGCACTAAAATCTAGAGAGAGATGGATCCAGCCCCCTATATGAGAAAAGATTGAACTGCAAGGTGTGTGGTTGGTTGAAAATAGGAAATTATTAGGACCTTCACCTCCACAACCAGAAAATGAGTAGAAGATATAAATCCTTGTAAATTGGTTCTATGTCAAAACATAAATATTTACCTTTTTCTTGACATAGTGTTGTTTAGCTGGTCAAAGTATACCATGTGCCACTTCTATCAAATATTATTCTTATCAAGCACAATGTGACTTTCTACTGTGTGTAATGTATAGATGGCAGAGGTCTGGGTTGCATTGTCAAAAATAATCAATAACCATTGATTAGTATATAAAAAAATAGGAAGGCATTTTTATCAGATATATGATTTAGGATTTTTAGTTGTCAAATTATCAGCTCAGCTTTATAGCTAAGCTCATAATTAATCCAAAATATTCAATGAATACTTTATTTTTAAAATAACCTGAAACGTATGGATTATATTAAAAAATCTTATTCAGACACTTATGTAAAGCCCTGTTTTTAAATAGACCACTGTGATAGTTTCATTATGCTATACAACAAACAAAGAATACAACACCAACATGGTTGGAAAGTGGTCATCTTCATTCACTTATTAGATAAAAAATTGCCTACTATATCTTAGCCAATGTCAACATCTCCCTCTCCGTATGTATATCAGCTCTGCAATGGTTTTATTGCAAGCCCTTTAAACTAGGTGAGTCAAAGTATTTTCCATTTCTGAGCATTTTGATCAGAAGAATAAGTTGTGTTTCAACAGTTATTGATAGAAGAAAATATGCTGTCATGATTGCCGTTCAATTTTGCCTTTTATATATTTTTAGAGTATCAGCCTTGCTCGACATGGCACATATAATGGCATAAACCTAGTGTGGTGTGAACTATCCACTATTGCTTCTAAAAAGAAGAGAATAAATAGTAAATTCTAGTGATGTGGTGTTACTGATGATTAATTCTTGTTCCGACCACATTTATTATTCCTCTAATACTTGAGTGATTACTGCACATGCTGATTAAGAAATTTTGGTAAATGTACCCATATGGTCCTTTTTTCTTATACTTACAGAACATGGCCCTACGTTACACCTGCAAATAATACCCGATCTTTGCACATAAAAGTTCTCTATATATGGATAATTGTGAGCACAAACACCGATTAACATGTGCAAGCAACCAAATTGCATGCACAATCTTGACTGTAACGTAGTGATGATTTGGAAGATCATATCTTCCCCCTCACTATCCCTCCAAACAAAGCTACAAAGTCACTGAGTACTCAGATGATTTAATTAAAACTTTTGTTGTGTGAAGTATTCATTCTGGCAAGCAAGACACCAATACAACAGCGATGGGTGTGTATAAGAACTCAAAAAGCTAGAACTGTGTAAAGAGGTCTTAATGTACCAAATTTAAACTCTTCATATTGTGTTACCATCAGATTGCAGGACTGAACAATTTTTATAATTCTTTGGATTTTACTTTATGCTTCCTCCACATGCAGATATAATATTCCTACATCCCCTTTCAGTACTAATCACATTCCCATTTTTTCTGCCTTTATTTTTAAAATGACAGGCTGGAATGCTCTCTCTTCCTTGTGACTTAGACATGAATTATATTGTTTTTCTGATGGCGAGAGAACCTGTCTTTTCTGATGTGTGTAAATTGAAAATATTAATTAAAAAAGCTATTTTTATTTCTCTTTTCCCAGTATGCATGTAGTAATTACAATTCATAACACTGCTTGTATATCTTTCAGAAATACTACAGTAGTTCCATTTTCATACATTTAAAAAGAGAACCATTTTTAGAGTTCAAGAATGGTATAGTTCAATTTCTGTTGGAAAATTAATCATAGGCAGTGCCTTCCATTAAAAATTCCACATTTGCTTCAGTGATTACCAGTGAACTATCTGTCTTTTTAACATTGCGACCACCTTGCTACTGCTTTTACAGCATATAATTTTGAATGATCTGAATAGTAACTATGAGGGTATACTAATTGCACACAATTATGTGCACAAGTTCTCAAGCAAAGCCCAATGAAGTAAATGGGAGTCATTCAATTGACTTCAGCTGGCTTTGGTTCAGATATCTAACTTGTGTACACTGTGGGTATGTTCACACTGGAGCCTTAGGTCAATTTAAGGATGGTTAAGTTGACCCACAGACCGCTGCATCCACACTGGGCACTTATTAAGTTGACTTAAGCACTTCCTTAAGTCGACTTAATAACACCACCTCTTAAGGTTGACTTTAGCCAGTATAGGGGCTCTTAGGGCTCTTATAGGGGTGGTAGCCTTTAAGTTGATCTAATTGGCCTCCAGGCTCCCTTGCAGAGTTCCTGGCCACTCCTCCGTTGACCTAGCACCTGCCAGTGTGGACACAGGGCTGTGGAATCTCTAAGTCGACTCAACAAGGATGCCTTTAAGTCGACTTAAAGTCGACCTTGGTTAAGTCGACTTAACAGAGCCTCCAGTGAAGACATACCGTAACTGGTAGTTTGTATGTGGATTTACATACATTTATTTACATGTATAATTGCAAGCATCTGTGAACCAAGCGATGTACATTTTTAAGCAAGACCTTGAAGAGCTCATACCATTAGCGTTTGAAATACTATACCGTACAAGCAAAATGTAAAAGCAACACACGCGATTGTAAATGCCATCAATGATGTAGGGGCAACTGATTAAACTGATGGACCTAAGAGCAGTGGACTTCTTGCCACCGACTTTGGTGGCAGAGAAAATATAGCTATAATGAGCATTAGGGAAGAATAGTAGTACATAGTGAGCACCCAGCAACAATTACTGAAGAAATATCTTACGTAGGAGCTAGATATAGTTCAGAAATATTTTCCCTGCTTCATATAAAATATTAATAGAATAACTTACAACAATGAGAAAAACATAACGTAGCTGTAATCTTCTTCTTTGGTCTGGCTTGAGTAGGTATTAATGATTATAAATTTATATAACCTAGTTAAATTGCCTGATACATTGACCACAAGGAAACTTGCATTCAATTACTATACCAGTACTGTACTCCAGAGGGGTAGATGTGTTAGTCTGTGTACAGCAAAAATAATGAGAGTCCTGTGGCACTTTAAAAACTAACAAATTTCTTCAGGCATAAGCTTTCGTGGGCTCCAACCCACGATGCATCTGACGAAATGGGTTGGAGCCCACGAAAGCTTATGTCTTGTTAGTCTTTAAAGTATTATACTGTAACTGAATCAATGCTAACATATAATGGCATAACGGGACAGAATGAAGAGTTCACAGTCTTACTTAAGTTATCTTAGTTCTTCTGCCTGATGCATTTTATATATTGTATTATAAACTACTTGCTATAGATATAAAATTTATAGCCCTATAAATACAGTAAATAGTAAAACAACAAATTAACCTCGTTGTAATCTTCAGATACTGTATATATTGTTAGGCCAGTGAGTAAAGGGGAAGGAATTTAGGACAGAGAATGATATTATGAACAGAGCCATGCAGGTCTAAGTAGTCTGCAGCTGTTTTACACATTGGACTAGCAAATTGGTAAAAACTGCTGAAGTGATAAATGCTTTCCTTTCATCCACTGTGAGTTGTTGGCTTCAAAGGGCAGAGAGGTTTGAACATAGATGAACAGAACATTATGTAATCCCAGGAAATGATTAATAGATGCATTTCAAGTCACCATCTCCTGGTTTCTCTCACTATGGCAGAGGTTGGGAAGAAGAAAATAAAGATCTTTCTTTCAATGGTGGTGTTGCAGTTGCAATATCAATACCTTAGTACTGATGGTTTCCCTCAAAAGAATCAAAGGTCAACTCCCCACAATAATGATTTCCTGATGGTAACTAGTGGGCATCCAAGAATAAGAATTAGCTATTCTAAAATGTTAGCATGAGCAGCTTGTTGGAATCACATGTGGCATGGACAGCTCTGACTCTTATATTGACTGTTCTTCCTTCATTGCCAGCTCAGGTGAGTAGCAATTAGATGCAGTGAAATCCACATTATAGAGCATTTTCATTAAGCAACTCCTGTTTTAAGTGAATATCATAAGGTATTCTGAAATACAAACTTCTGCTCTACCTTTAACAGAAGACTCCCTCTTTTAAGAAACTGATTCTTTGTCAGCTCTTGCCTAAGACAAGCTTTGTTATATTTGCATTTAATTTAGCTGCGTTAGTGTAGGGTTACCATATGTCACAGTTTTCCTGGACATGGAGTTTTCCTTTTTGCCATCTCCGTCCAGGCATATTTTTCAAATAAGAGGAAATGCCTGATATTTTTCCTTTTGAAACTGTTTATATGTTATGTTAGATGTTGCAGCTCAGTAAGGTCCATGCCCCAATTAGCCCCTCCTCTGCATCTGCAGCTGCTGGATCCTTTCTGCCCTGGCCCATTCCATCAGAATGTGGTGCCACCAAGGACGTCTTGGCAAGTCTGCTTGACCCACAATGGGGCCTCAGAACCTGACGAGGAGGAGTGATAAGTCAGGCCCCGGATGGGATGGAGAGAGGTTCTTGGGGAGATGCTGACTGATGGGCTGACACTGTGTCCTGGGCCAGAACCAGTCACCTTGCCATAGTTAGAGGGAGCATGACACTCAAGGTGGGGGTGAGGCCACAGTCACCCATCCAGCATCTTCCAAATATCTCATTCCCCCCACCCTCATCAATGTTCTCTATTTGGGAACTTGAAATATGGTAACCATATGTTAGCGCTCTTCTCCTTCTCCTGAAGAACTGGGGTGGGGATAGAAGGGGATGTTGTGCATACTGGTGGAGATCAACTTCTTGTATGGAGGGTAGCATTATTTCTAGCATCCATGAGGATTGGGCTACTAAAAAGAGGGCCTTTGGAAATGTAGTTGCAGCCAATGAACCACTGCAAATCTGAGATGGATGGATTGCAGGTCTTTGTCAGATGAAGACTTGCTCCTAGAGACCTATAGCTGGCTTGCCAGCTGAAACAATGCAGAAGCAGAAACTGTTATTGGGGGGTGGAGGGTCAGGGCACACTTTAATGTTGGAAATTGATTGGGAGATATGATCAAAAGGGCTTGGCTGGAGAAAGTGAATTCATGTGTGTGTAGTTACTGAAGAAAGACTACGTGGAATTTCAGTGGTGAGCCATGTCTGCGGACCTGCAGAAGCAGAGAACGGGGACACTTCCCAGGGGAGGCCAGTGTCTATGTGAGGATATAGCTGGGGAAGCAATGTGGTAGAGATGGGAACTGAGGCAGCTATGAAGTGGAGTTGGTAGCCCCATTCCTGACACCCCTCTCTGCACTTGAATGTTCGGTAAAGGTCCATTATGGATGCAGAATAAAGCCTAAATGACTAGAGCCATAGCTCCTAGGTTACAAATGTCTCATGGATATGTTTTTGTTAAACAAAAACTTCAACTGTCTAATATAGAACAGGCCTAAGATCTATACCAAGAAAAGAATAAGTTCCCTGCCCTGGAATTGTTAACAGTGTAAGTGCACAGGAAGGAAAAACACAACAGCACACTACCAAAAAAGGCTTCTCAGAACAAGTAGTCCTGATTTCAGTCAGTGACAGCCTGGTCTTTATGAGTTACTGTAAACTGATGTTGAATGCACCTTTCAATGTCAATTTTGCCATACACATATAGATATTATCAACTTTCCTGTATGTTACACGAGGATAAAAAAAGACACTAAAAAAATTACAAGTGATCGCAGTTCTTACAACATGAGAAATAAGTGAGTTCTGAGGAGGAGTCTTTTGTAAAGATAGCGAGGGAACAGTAATTACTACTTTTTATGACTAACTAGTTTCAGTTGTTTGAAGTCAGACAGCTGTGATTTTTGGGTGATATCCAACATACTGGTGAATGTTATTTCTGTAAGACTTTATGGAGGTTAACAGGAATGGGAACATTAGATACATTCATATTAAGAATATGTTCTCATTTTCATTTGACTGCCCATAGTCAGATGTACTGAAGAACAAAAATATATATGAGTGTTATGCAATTAATGTTTTTCTAAGTATGCATTTTATGCAATATCAATAGACATCAGGCTTGGTATAATTTCAATGGAGTGAAAACAGATTAATCCCTGATTTGATTTTTATGTACTTTCCTTTTGCATCCTGACATAATTTTCACTTGAAATCATTTACAATCATAATTTATTGGGTCCTAATAATCTTTTGCTCTTTTACACTGACTCTAATAGGGTTCTGACCTGAATCCTCATGTGTTCCACATCATTTCCCTCCAGAGATTACCAGGCCATGCTGAAGAATAAATGAGTTGTAAGGTCAAGAGATCCTCACTGTGAGACAACTGCTGAATTCCCGGTAGCTATGATTGCATCTTTCTATTACACCTTAATCACCATTTGACAAATTCCCATCAGAGATTCATAAATTAATGTGAGTTATTTTAATTAAGGCAATATGTTGCTCCACTACACTATATTAAAAATACACAGACCCTGAAAACAATAAATATTTCTTAAAGGGATGGTAAAATGACATAACTTTAATCATGGGCAATTTATATAGATATAATCTCTGGTTTTAAGAGTAGGTACAGATCATCACCTAATACTTATATGACAGTGAAAGTGGATTTGAAATTAATCTTTCTCTCCAAAAGTATTTCAACCTTTCTGAAATAAAATAAAATTAAAAAAAAAACCCTGTAGACTAGAACGTATTGACTTATGTGAACATTTTGATACTGAAATATGCATATGAAATGCAATTACTCCAGTTTTTTTTCATATTATTACTTTGCTTAGTTGAATGAAGTTTGCAAACAGTGTTACCCACTTTAGATAATTAACAAGGAAGGGGATGTATTCTGTCCTTGAGCTGTGCACACCAAGGATCATATTCTGACTCTAGCTAAACAGACAAATGCTCCACAAATGCCCTTATGACAGGATTGGTTCCACTGATTTCAGGGAGACCATCTGAATCTGTCCCCAAAGGACAGTGCTAGTTTTGCTTGAAAGTTCTCTGATAGAAGTAAATTATCTTTCAGATATGCTTGTATACCTAACTTGATTTGACTCTATGAGTTCTTTATATAAATGGAATATACTTTAAAATAATTACACTACTATAACATTTTACATGTGTAATATACTTTTTATATCAGGATTTCAAAGTGCTTACTAAATAAACTTTAATTGATTAAGTCTTACAAACATCATGGTCTTGATCAGGTGGGCAACTATTTCCATTTTATAGATGGTGAAACTAAGGCACTGTGAAAGTCTGTGACTACCCAACCTCATCTAGGAAAACTGGGTATAGATTCCAAGAGCTAAGAAAACAGCTAGGCCAAGCTACCTCCAGTAAAATTCCATAATAAGGTGAGATTAGTTTTTAAATTCAATTTCCATTTTCTAACAAGGACATACAAATTATCTTCAAAATAAAATAAAGCATACAAAAATGCTGAAAATGTTATACACTAAATGTCACTACTTAGAAATGCAAAGGAGAAGTAAAGAAAATCTGATTTGGACTGAGCCAATTTTAAAAATGACTATAAATATTAATTTATAGAAATAAATTGTGTTGACTTTAGATCGATACAAACAAGACATGCCTTTTAATGTCATCAGACATCTTCAAAAATTAAGGAGCTTGCAAAATAGTTCCACTGACAATATATACTACAATATCAATTTTCATTCAAGCTTGCTGTAATCCATGTTTGCTTTAAAGATTATAGACATAACTGATGTGGGAATCAAAACCCAAGCATAGGTCAAATGATGGTTTAAGTTACTAAACCTTTGTATCTCTGTGTCTATCAGGGTACGTCTACACTAGTAAATTAAGTCGACTTAAGCATGCTCAGGTCCCGGCAAGAAGGAAGCCCTGTGGTCCCGAGAAGAAGGAAGCCACACACTGCCTTCTCCCCAGGATCCGCGCTCCAGCTGCTGAGCAGCTGAAGCG
>ML685787.1:615023-635281 GCA_007922175.1 Pelusios castaneus
TGCTCAGCAGCTGGCATCTGGAGTGCAGTCCAGGGAGAAGGAAGCCCTGCGCTCCAGCTGCTCAGCAGCCAGCAGCTGGAGCATGGGTCTCCAGCTCTTCCTCCTGGCCGGGACCACTTGGGTCTCAGGGAAGTTCCCTCCCATGCTCCCTTCTCCCCCAGACTGCTCAGGGCTTGCTGCCCCGGGGAGAGCACAGGGCTGGCTCTCCCTGGACCGAACTAGTCGACTTAGAGAGTCTAGTATAGACTCTCTAAATCGAGTTAGTAAGGCCCACTTTAAGTTGACTTAGGAGTCCTGTGTGGACTCTCTAAGTCTACTAAATAAGGTCGACTTAAAGTCGAATTATTAAAGTCGACTTATTTAAGTCGACCTAAATTCCCCAGTGTAGACATAGCCTCAAAGCCTCTAATAATCTGTGAACTCAAACATCCATATATTCTGTTACTATAGTTGAAAATTAATCCTTAAAAACAGGTGAACCTAACACTGACTTCAACAGAAATTTAAAAACTGTGTTGTGGATTTGAATAAAATTTCAATTATTAGAATTAATAGGAGAGCCCACTCCAGAACAATCTAAAAATTTAGCATGCAGGACATGCCGGAGGAAGATAGTTATTGAAATAAAATACATTTTCAAAAATGGCTAAAATTTGCTGATAACACAAATGATAGGGGAGGGAGAAATATAATAGAACAGAGAAATTCAGTGCCTTGACTACATTAAGCTTATAGGCAGATAAGTGATTCATACACTTCCCAACTTTGAATGTAAATCTACAGGGGACCATGAACAATTCTAAGGTCAGCAATTAGTGACTGACAAATAGATGTGGATAGAACACTCAATCCACATTATCACCCAAGACTCACACTGAACCCAAACTGAGCCATTTCCAAAGTTCAACGAAGGCCAATTAAATCTTTCCAGTAATGACCACTGTAATATCCCTGTCTTCTTGGAATTTATACTGCATAAACATATGTAAATTCTTTTCATGCGCTCTCCTTCTGAAAAGTTTTGGTGTAGATATTTTTACTTCACTACAATTGTTCTCATTAAAACTTGCTGAGGTTCTGGCCTTCTGTATTTAATTCATAAATTCATCTCTACAGTATCCAAGTATTGTCAATCTTTTCTGAAGTCACTTAGGCTATGTCTACACTCACAAAGTTAGGTCGAATTTCTTAAGTCGACTTTCTAAAGTCGACTTAGAGAGTCTACACAAGACTCTTAAATCAACTTAAAGGTGCTCCTATTAAGTTGACTTAGAGAGTCTACACTAGACTTTCTAAGTCGACTTGATAGGTGGAGGGAGAGCCAGCCTTGCAGGACTGGCTCTCCACGGGACCGAGAAGCCGCTGGTGGCTTGTCCCGGCAAGAGCCAGCTGGCTCTCCCCAGGACAAGAAGCCAGATGGCTCATCCCGGGAGAGCCAGCCCTGCTAGGCTGGCTGTCCTGGGACTGAGAAGCCACTCGTGGCTGATCCTGGCAGACTCAGCTGGCGCACGGCTGGCTTTGCCAGGACTGAGAAGCGGTGGGCGGCTCTCCCGGCTCCCTTCTCCCCGGGACTGCTCAGGTCCCAGGGAGAAAGGAGCGCAGGCTCCCTCCTGCCTGGTACAATGGGGTCCCAGGGAGAAGGGAGCCCTGCTAACAGAGGAAACCCCGGAGTTTCCAGTCAGCTGGAGCAGGGGACCAGCTGGAGTGCGCTCTCTTCTTGTCCGGACCCCGCGGGTCCCGGGAAGCTTAAGTCGACTTAATTTGTAAGTGTAGATGCACCCATAGGGAGGTGCCCAGAAATGAATATGATTATCATGTCCCTGGTCTGAGACACAAATGGCTAGTCATCCTCAAATTGGACTGGCTTGGTTTTGGTGCATTTCAAATTCCTATCTAATTTGTTGTTCCCTATTATTTCTGTGCTAGCAGTGCAAATTTCTTTCATTCATCGGAAGCAGTGTCTTAGATTATTTTCCCTTAGTCCTACTGGAGTAGTATGAACGCCCATATTTTAAAACCCTTTCTGATCTTTTTGTACTATTTTTCTCATCTTTGTGGTGTTTTTCCAATTTTAAATTATTTGGGCATCTATTTTAATGTGCTTTTTAATAGTAGGTCAATGCTGAATGGATGACAATTATGAAATCTACATCAAAGACAAGGGCTGAAGGAAATGAAAAATGCTGCTTCAAATGTTACCTAGGAATTCCAGAAAAATGATGGATTCAATGAGCCCTCAGGATTGCAAGCCACTGAAATTAAGGGTAGGCATAACCCCACAAAAGTGAGAACAGTCAGAATTGTCTGTGAATTCTTTGATGTGTTTCCTCCCAGAAAAATATCTTTTCTGGATGAAATTTAAGCACCTATGTTACATCTAGGAATTCATTTTGACTAGACACTGGGAAAGCAAGGAGTATGAAGCATGTGGATTCAAAAAGGGTGAGGGGTGGAGGGGGGGTGAGAGATGAGTATTTGCCTTATCCTGCAAAGTACTACACCCCAAAATATCACAAAATTTACCTAAATGGCTGGACACACTTTTATTGGAAGATGGGGTCTAGAAGACCCCTACAAAACCTTGTAAGGAAGTCTTTGAAGATTGTTCATAATTATCTACTGGGTTCTCCCTCGCAGGAAGAGACAAACCACAGGAACTAAATTCTTTCCAACCTGCAGGTGAGTTAGCAATTCAGAAAGAAAAAGGCTGATGAAGAACTAACACAGTCAGAAACAAGAGGAGATCTTCACCTAAGTATATAAATACAATACAAGCAGAGGTGGCTTTTGGGGTAGGCAAAGCAGGTGAAAGCCTAGGGCCCTAGGCAGTAAGAAGCCCCGTTGCTTGCTTCACCTACCCCAAAAGCCACATCTGCCTCAGTTGGCAGCAAGAGGAGGAGCTGACTCCTGGGGCCGACAGCAGGGAGCTGGGGCCAGAGCGGGGAGCTGGGGTCATGGAGGTGTGGCCAGGATTGAGGACAGGGACCTGGGGCCAGGGCTGCAGATGGGGGCTGGCAGTGGGGGCACAGAAGGTGTTCTGCAATGGGCCTATAGGGGGCCCCACAATGGGCCCATGGGGGGCTCACAATGGGCCTTCACCTAGGGCCTCCAATAGCCAAAGGCTGCCTCTGAATATGAGTGCTGTATCCAATCCTAAAGCCTATCTATAAGTAATCCAGGTTTTGACATGACACAAGGTTGGCTAACCATGATGAACTGGAAGGTTTGAGACAGGTTTGAAAATGGTCAGATTATTAGCAAGGTGTGTAGGGAGCTCCAAGAGAACCAGGATTCAAGGAAGAAGCTGTGAAGACAGGACTGAGAAAAGGATACTTTGGCATTTGACTGATCTTTGACTACTGGTGGTGGATATGCCTATGGCCTGAAATGCAACGTTAGATGGGATGGACTCTGAATTATTACAGAGAATTCTTTCTTGGGTGTCTGGCTGGCAAGTCTTGCCCATTTGCTCAGGATTTAACTGATCACCACATTTGTAGTTGGGAAGGAATTTCCCCCCAGGGCAGATTGACAGGGGCTCTGAGGATGTTTCACCTTCCTGTAGCATGGAGCTCAGATAACTTGCTGGTGGATTCTCTGTACTTTAAAGTCTTTAAACTATGATTCGAAGTCTTTACTAACTCAGTCATAGGTTAAGTTTCATTACAGGAGTTGGTGGGTGAGGTTTTGTGATGTGCGTTGTGCAGGAGATCAGACTAGATGATCATATCAGTTTCTTCTGACCTTAGATTCTATGAGTTTATATAAAAAGGATATTTAGGAGATATGCTTGGAATGATTACAGACATTGAAAGAGGGAGCAAGGCTCAGTTCAAACAACAAGTAGCCTTAAGAAGGTACATAATCATGCAGGGCTCTTGTGTTAAAGACCAGAGTCCTGAACTAGCTGTGTAAGATGAAAGGAAGTCAGAGCAGGGAGACTCAGAAGAGACATGGTCAGAGCACAAGGATGATTATTTTTGACAACAGTTTTTTGGTATGAGATTGGATGGAGGCCAGACAACAGGAGGTTGCATCAGTCAAGGTGAGAGATGATCAAAGCAAGGAAAACAATTTCAGCAGTTGGGATTGAAAGACAGCAATGGCTTTTTATCATGGTGGCTTTTCATTATAGTCTTTTTGTCTGTTTTTGATGCATTAGTAGCTTTAACAAAAAGTAACTTGTTAGGCCACTTATAGCTCCTCATTCAAAGCTCTCCTGAAATGTCACTTTTGTCATGTCATCTAGAAGTCGGTGTAAAAACAAGCAAAAACATAATTAACTGTTCCATTAAGACTATACATGCCTAACTGAATGACAACATTGTCTGTTTATCACTCTTATCTTACTTACTCTCTACTCCCTAACTCCCTACCCCTCACCCCCTTCACTGTCTATGGTTCTCATTTATTGTGTCACAGCTGAATTTAGGTCCTGATCCCACAATGAACTCTACATAGGCAGCGCTCTGTACCCAGAACCCCAATGATATTAAGACTCCCTGGTGGCATAGTAGGCTGCCTGGACAGAACTCCTGACAGGATATGAGATCTAGGTTACATCTACACTGCCAACCATCCCTCCTCTCCATGTCAGTGAATTTCAGAGGTAGGATCAACTGATTCATATGTGCAGGGCTTGCCCTAAAGTTCTATAAATAGCAGCAGTGGACATCTGGATTTGGGCTGGAGCCTGGGGTCTGGGAATTGGTGCTGTGGGAGGGTCTCAGAGCTGAGGCTTACCCAAGTAATAATGTCTACACTGGTACTTCTAGCCCCGTAACGTGAGCCTAGCAAGCATGAGTCAGTTAACCTAGCATCTGAGACTCGCTGCTCTGAGTTTTTTGGCGATGTAGATGCACCCTTAGAACGGAAGCTCTGCGGGACAGAGACTGAGTGTTTACTTGTTTTTGTAAAGGGCCTAGCACATATTTGGATGCTTAATGTTAATCAGTGAAATAATTAAAAAACCCTGTTCAAACTACAGACCCACTTTTCACTCCTCAGAAGCTTCCTATCACTCTCTCTGCTTCATAGCACTCTCTGGACTTTTAACAAGGCCTTTATCCTTCTCGTCTGCACCTACAGAATACTTGAAGTGGGCCTTAATTCTGTTCCTCTCATTCAGAGCGGATAGGACATTTGGACCCTGTCATATAGGTGGATAATCAAACAACCAAAAATTTACTGGTTTGGGATTTCTCCATCACTGATCATAATGATATAAATGGTAACTATAGTTAAGAAAAAATAGTTAAACTGTGCAATGGAAAGGATGAAATGTTAATGAAAAATATATTGCAATGAGCTTTCTGCGGGTGGATCTCTACGCCCCTCTGTAGCCCCATTCACTTCAACTAGGTTCCACCTAGGTGACTTTCATTGCCTTGAAGTATCTGCAGTTAGGCAGCATTGTAAGGCAATATCAGGCTACTATGGATAATGCTTTGTTAATACAATATCAAGTCCATACAGCCGTATCTTTTTCCTCAACATTTTAAAGTCTTTCAGGTATTTAGGTGCTGACTATTTCTGTGTTTAAGATGTTTATTTTTCCAGAACTGAGATTTCAAAAGATCAGATTTCAGAGGTTTGAAATATTCTGCCAACCTCCTATGTACCTTATTGGCTGTGGCAAATATATTTTAAAATAAATATTTTACCACCTTTGATAAAATTGGACTGTAAGGAGAAAAATAATAGACTATGGACAAATATTGAGAAATCCAGCTACTGAAAGCCACTTGTTGTTCATTTTCTTTCATCACAAATAATGATAGGAGATTATTTAAAAATAATATCGGTGTTTGTTTGAGGTCTCTATTTAACAGAAACCTTTTCCCTCTCCTTACAGAGAAACGGTGAGTACATGGTTTGATCTTTTGGCAAGAAACTAGTCTTCCTCACGTTGCCAGCCAAGAACACAATTAATTGAGTTCTCTTAAAATGAGTTTATTACTATTTTTTGCTCACTCTGAGCTACTTTTATTATTTTTTCAATTCAAAAAATTACTTTTCCATTTTTTTTCAGAAATTTAAAAAATATACTGATCCCATAATTACTGAGCCCAGTACATGACTCCATCCCAGAATGTGTCATTTGTGCCAGTTTATTATCATGAGGTCCTTTAAGTAAGAAAAAAGCAAGACATCATGCCTTGAAATGAGTTGAGAGCCTCCAGCTGAAGCAGAATCCCTTTCTAAAAAGGACAATTGAACTAAATGAGACTAAAACAAAAAGATATTTTTATGGGGGTGTGCAATCCTCAGGGAAGTAACAGATGAACTACATATTTTTCTTATTCCTAGTGGTCATAGTAGACCACAAGCTAAATATGAGCCAACGGTGTAACACTGTTGCAAGAAAAGCAAACATCATTCTGGGATTTATTAACAGGAGTACTGTAAGTAAGATACGAGAAGTAATTCTTCCACTCTACTACAGCTTGATAAGGCCTCAACTGTAGTATTCTGTCCAGTTCTGGGTGCCTCATTTCAGGAAAGATCTGGACAAACTGGAGAAAGTCCAGAGAAGAGTAACAAGAATGATTAAAAGTCTGGAACACTTGATTTATGAGGGAAGATTGAAAGAGCTGGGTTTGTTTAATCTGGAAAAGAGGAGAATGAGAAAGGACACGATAATAGTTTTCAAGTACCTAAAAGGTTGTCACGAGGAAGAGGAGAAAAATTGTTCTCCTTAACCGCCGATGATAGGACAAGAAGCAATGAACAAATTACAGCAAAGGAGGTTTAGGTTGGACATTAGGAAAAAAAATCCCAACTGGAATAAGTTGCCTAGGCACATTGTGGAATCTCCATCACTGGAAGTTTTTAAGAGCAGGTTAGACAAACACCTGTCAGGGATGGCTTAAGAGGGTACTTAGTCCTGTCATGAGTGTCATGGACTGGATTTGATGACCTCTCATGGTTCCTTCCAGTTTCTATGAGTCTATCCTAGTTATTCCTGAAGGTTATCTTCAACTTTAAAAAAATGTTAAAGGAGATGATGATGAGATGACTGGATTGGTGGATGCAGGAATAACCGTTGACGTGATATACCTCGACTTTAGCAAGGCTTTTGGTACAGTTTCCCACAGCATTTTCTTTGCCAAGTTAAGGAAGTAAGGGTTGGATGAGTGGACCATAAGGTGGATAGAAAACTGGCTAGATCAACAGGCTCAGCAGGTAGGAATCAATAGCTCAATGTCTAATAGGCAATCAATAATGAGTGGAGTGCCGCAGGGGTCAGTCTGGGGGCCGGTTCTGTTCAACATCTTCATTAATGATCTGTACGATGGGATAGACTGCACACTCAGCAAGTTCACGGACGACACCAAGCTGGGGGGAATGGTAGACACGCTGGAGGGTAGGGAAAGGATTCAGGGAGACTTAGACAAATTGGAACACTGGGCCAAAAGAAATCTCATGAGATTCAACAAGGACAAGTGCAAAGTCCTGCAATTAGGATGGAAAAATTCCATGCACTGCTACAGGCTGGGGACTGATCAGCTAAGTAGCAGCACTGTAGAAAAGGACCTGGGGGTTATGGTGAACGGGAAGCTGGATATGAGCCAACAGTGTGCTCTTGTTGCCAAAAAGGCCAGCGGCATATTAGGCTGCATCAGTAGGAGCATTGCCAGCATATCGAGGGATGTGATTATTCCCCTCTATTCGGCACTGGTGAGGCCACATCTGGAATACTGTGTCCAGTTTTGGGCTCCCCACTACAGAAAGGATGTGGACAAATTAGAAAGAGTCCAGCAGAAGGCAACGAAAATGATTAGTGTGCTGGGGTACATGACTTACAAGGAGAGACTGAAGGAACTTGGCTTATTTAGTCTACAGAAGAGAAGACTGAGGGGGGATATGATAGCAACGTTCAACTACTTGAAGGGGTGCTCCAAAGAGGAGGGAGTTAGGCTGTTCTCAGTAGTAACAGAGGACAGAACAAGGAGCAATGGTTTCAAGTTACAGCTGGGGTGGTCAAGGTTCGATATTAGAAAAAACTTTCTGACTAGGAGGGTGGTGAAGCATTGGAATGGGTTGCCTAGAGAGGTGGTGGAATTGCCATCTTTGGAGATATTTAAGGTCCGGTTAGATAAAACCCTGGCTGGGATGATTTAGTGGGACTGGTCCTGCTTTTAGCAGGGGTGGACTAGATGACCTTATGAGGTCCCTTCCAGCCCTAAGAGTCTATGATTCTATGAAAGATGGGCCTGTAGTTAGGGTACTCACCTAGGCTATGGGAAACCTGGGTACATCTCCCTGCTTCCAGTATAATTCTGAGCATGTCATTTAGCCTCTCTGTGTCTCCATTTCCCATCTGTAAAATTGGAATAATAGCACTGCACTAACTTGCAGGGATGTTGTAAGGATGAATACAGTAGTAATTGTGAGGCGCTCACATTTGATGGAGGCTGTATCAATACCATAGTTAGCATTTCTTTCTCTAAATTTACATTAAAGCCACCCAGGTTCTAGAACATTCTTTTCATTCCCTAATTTAATGCGGGGGTGGGGGTGGGGTGGAGGTAAGAAGGCTGAGCATTGTTCTGTTAGATTTCTGACCCTACAATGAACTCTGGTTGGATGGATTACTGACCCACAGGGACTCACTGAACTCAAATGTATCTAGCTATACTAAGCTCATTACAAGACTGGAGCCTTAGTTTGCACTGTAACATTTTTCAACAAAAAATATTTTAAGTATCAACGCAATAAAGACTAAATGCTTCCTTCTAAAACATGCTAGTATGACTCTCTACATAAATATAGTGATTCCCCATTTGTGATTCAGTACTGAAGTGAGAGAGTTGTCACACTGTTTGAACCTGACACTTTGGTACAATGCAATTTCCATGAAGAGACTTCTTCTGTCAGATGTGTTGATCAGACTCATTCCCCTCTATTAAAGCTGACAGCCCTAAATAAAAGGCTTTTACTCAAATCTTAATCATGATAAAAAGCCCTGCAAGGATACAAAGGGCTATATCCTGTCAATAATGAAAGCAATCTCTGCATGTAAAGTGGTAGAGTAGATATCCACATAGTAAGAGCCTGCATAGTCATTACTGTGTGCATATGGAAAAATCAGTTCAATGTTTAATAAACAGAAAGACCCTGATCCTGCTATCCTGTTCTTATTGAAGAAAATGGAAGGTGATTTTTTAGTTTTATTTATTTATTTATTTGTTGTTATTGGCAACATTGTGGAAGTAGGATCTAGCTTACAGTTGATGAAAATATATGCAAACAAACTAGTTTAAATAATCTTCCTTTTCAGGCCTTTGTGGATTTTTTCCCCTTTTCCTACAATAGTGTTTGTTTTCTTTTTATCTGGCAGAGACGGCATATAATTTTATCATTGCATAGTGGAATGAAAATGTTTCCATGCCCTTTAAATGTGCAAAGCTATTTGAAAAGAATGCATATACCTCTGAACATATGGTAATATGGGTTTTGGAAATCTAAAAATATTAACTAGGACTATGTTCATTGCAAATGATACTGCTTTGAAATCGTGTGACATGTGGCAGTTTAGCTTTGCAGGGATTCACACAAACACTTTCATTGGCTTTGATATACTGAGATTAACATCTGCCAAGTTTGAGTTGTGTGTTGTCTGGCTGAAACTGTCAAAACTGCTAGTTTTCTTTTGGCTTAATATCTAAAACTATGAGAAATTACAGATTTCATATGATTTAAACTTCCCTAGGTTTGCTCAAAAAGTTTGTGTGCCTTTGATATTGGGATATCTTAGGCTATGTCTACACTTGTGAATTTAAGTCGACTTTAGCTAAGTCGACTTAACAAAGTCGACTTTAAGTCGACCTTGTTAGGTTGACTTAGCATGTCCACACTTAAATTTTAAGTTAACTTAGGGGGGGCCCTAAAAAGTTGACCTACAGCGTCCACACTGGATGCCTAGGTCGACTTGTAGGGGGTAGGTGGACCTTGGACAGGTCCTTGGTGGCAGGGGGGGCACCCCTTGCCAAATGCCAGGGGGCTCAGCCTTTGCCCCGTTGTACCTGGGTACAATGGAGCAAAGGGGGACAGTGACCCTGGCAGGGCATAGGGGGAGGGTGGACAGGGCTCTGCCCTCCCCTTTGGGGAGGCATGCCAGGTCTCTCCCTGTGCCACCTCTCCAGCAGGGAGGGCAGTGGGGGAGTCCTGGAGAGCCCTAAGTCGACTTAGAGTTGACTTAGGGCTACTTTGCGTCCACACTGGCTTAAGTCGACTTTAGAAAGTCGACTTAAGCCGAAAGTTGACTTTAAACTAGGTTTAATAAAGTCGACTTAATTTTCCTTAAGTTGACTTAAGTAGCTTGCTTAAGTCGACTTAAGGAAAATGTAGTGTAGACGCAGAGTAAATTAAGTCGACTTAAGCAAGCTTAAGTCGACTTAATTTACAAGTGTAGATGCACCCTTTGACAGACATTGAACCCAACCTTAAACTGAAATCTTAAATTGCCCAGAGAGAGTGAAAGGTAGAAAGAAGGTCATTCTAAAAATACATGAAATGTAAAATTGTTGGTATGAAAAGAAAAAAACAAAGTGCAGTTGAAGGAATGATGTGAACTAAATGTTTGAAATAAAAGTATTTGGTTAGGGGTATTCAAGTCTTCAGGTTAGGTTACAGATCTGTTACAATGGACCAAATCTTTCTGAAGGGGAAAGGAATGTTGTATGAGGACCCGAAGCTATGTCTCCACTTACTAAAGTTAGTTAATTTGAACTAACTAATTTGAACTAATTTTAGCTAGTTCGAATTAACTTAATTCGAACTAGCATGGCCCCACTAGAATGCTGGTTCGAACTAAGCAAGTGCCATGCATGGCGCTTTCTTAGTTCGAATTAGTCAATTGCATTGTGGTCAATGTACCGATTAGTTCAAACTAAGTGCTTAGTTCGAACTAACATGGACACATTGGGTTAATTCGAACTAACTAGTTCGAATTAACCATTAGTTCGAAAAGTATAATCAAATTTATTAGTTTGAATTAAGGAAGCCCTTAATTCGAACTAATGAAAGCCTAGTGTGCCCATGGTTTAAGTTAGTTCGAATTAAGCTTCCTTATTTCAAACTAACTTGCCAGTGTAGACATAGCCCTAGAAACTTGTTTAGATTAAAAAAAGGTTGCTACCCCTTCTGGACATTTCTCTCTGAGGAGTACTTTACAACTTGCTGAGCATGGCATGTAAATTGGTGCGTTATCCCTGACATAGCTATGGTTACAACATGCTACGGCTAAGAGATTTATCATAAATAATACCATGGACCTTCTTTTTTCTTTGAGAATGGGTTCAGACACATTGGCTATGTCTACACTTGCTAAAATTCGTTCGAATTAGTTAGTTCGAACTAATTAATTCGAACTAATTTTAGTTAGTTTGAATTAGCTTAATTCAAACTAGCATGGCCACGTTGGAATGTTAGTTCAAACTAAGCAAGCACTTGCTTAGTTCGAATTAGCGATCCCCATTCATTTTAATGGCTGGTTAGTTCGAACTAAGAAATTAGTTCGAATTAACATAGCCACATGGGTTAATTTGAAAATTCGAACTAGTTAGTTCAAATTAACCCCTTAGTTCGAATACCCTATTCAAACTTATTAGTTCGAATTAAGGAAGCCTTTAATTCGAACTAACTAAAGCCTAGTGTAGCCATGGCTTTAGTTAGTTCAAATTAAGCCTCCTTAATTCGAACTGACTTGCCAGTGTAGACATAGCCATTGAATTTCAGCTGCTATTCCCCAGGGGGCCAGTTTAAAAGCAGAGCACTAGGCTGATGTGCTCTTGTTAGCCTCTGTGGTCTGCTGTTTGCCGAATTTTTGTAGCTTTTAAAGGTTGGTGAGGTCATACCCAGATGAAGAAAATTATAGCAATCAGGACTGGAAGTCAAAATGCAGTGAGCAACCTGGTAAAGTTCAAACTGGACAGGTAAAAAAAGATGGAAAACAGCATTGTATGTAGTTATGACTATTTGAGTCTGTAGCCCAGCTTATCTCCAAGCTGTTCAGACTGTGGAGTGCTTCCAGCTGTTCAAAGGCGTAATGTTTACTTTTGTCACTAAACAGATATGACTCTCTATATACATATGCAGAAGATATGATGAGGTTGCAGTGAATGAGTGAAATGCAGTGAATGAAATGAAACGAGTGAATGCAGTGAAAGATCTCATGAGGTTGCAGTGAATTCAGAGCCACATCATAGGAATATAAGAATGGCCATATTGGGTCAGACCAATGGTCCACCTAGCCCAGTATCTTGTCTTTCGAAAGTGGTTAACCACCCAGGTGGTTAAGTAGGAATGAATAGAACAGGTGATCATAAAGTGATCCATCCTATTGTCCATTCCCAGCTTCTGGCAAACAGTAATTCCGGGTCCGATTCTGCAATTCTTTCTCAGGCTGAGCAACAGCAAGTAATCCTAATAACATCAATGGAGTTATTAATTAGAGTTGATCAAAAATGTTCTAATAGAATAGTTTCCCTGTCAGAAAATGATGCTTTGACAAACTTAAAATGTTTTGTGGGAATGTATATTTATTACAATTTTGACAGAGAATTATCAACATATTTCATTTTGATATTGTTGAAACATTTTCTTCTGACTTTCTAATTCTGATTTGTTATTATAAATTACTATGTAATATAACACTCTTTTAATTTCTGTTAATTTTTATTATTATAACAGCCCAGGTAAATTCTAAGTTTTCTTTCAGTAGGGTTAAAAGCATATTTCATATCACCAGAAAATCTGAGATTTTCATCTTGATGCAGAACAAAATCAAAATCTCAATTTCCCCTGTGGTGTAACTCCCTTTTTGTGACTAGCTCTAATATTCATGCACTAAAGTAATGACTATACGTCCTGCATTTTTCCACATCTCTTTTGCAAGAATCACCAACTTGCAGATTTGTTTCCAGACATGGCACAACATACATTATAGACAAGGTGTGACGTCAGTGAAACTGCCTGATTAAGTGCTATTTGCTGTAAACACTGGGCCCTTAGTTATGATTTATAGGCTAATTCTGGAGCAGGCAACTACATTTTTTATTCTAACTTGGCAGGGACACACAGCAACACTTAAGGGCAAGAAGAAGAAGATGTGGTTCATCAATATCTGCTCTTTAAACTATAAGAAAAACATACCCATACCAGATATCTCCTCCTATTCACTTCAAATGTAGCTACTTTGGCTCTGGCCCCAAGCTGACTGTTACTTAATGAGGTAAGGTTATATTTCAAAGCCACAGTGTCATCAGAGTTGTTTATTTCACTCAAATTGTCATCTGATAAAATATATATGAGCTGTCGTTTAAAAAAAACAAACAAACCCGAAACATTTTTTTACCAGGAATATTGATATTCTGGATGCTGTCATTTCAGATACCTGGCAAATTTCCAGTCCTGCACAGCACTTATGGGAAACATCTTATAATTAATACTTGACAGGATTACATCCAAAGCTCTATTTTGCTGTAATAAATGTTTAAACAGGTTGGCTTCTTTCAGTGCTAATTTGAGCCCCATTCTGCCACCCCTCATCACCTGGTGTAATATGTTCCTGCATGACCGGACCCAGTCAATTGTGCCTTTACCTGTAGCTTTGTATGAAAAGCAAGCTGTGGCTTCACCATTTCAGTATAACCTTAGCGAAGCAGAATTGATTGCCACTTGTCCCTAATGGATAAGTAATCTGTTACTGGCTCACACCAGGAACAGATTACTCTCTTTGCCAACCACATGAGCTCAGCCATGCTTATGGGCCAGATCGTTAGGTAGGAAGCAGGATTAAAACCAAAGCTTTGACCATTCACACATTCCCTATCAATGTTGTAGTGGTAGTACATGGCACACAGCCCTACTTATCCTTATGTGCCTTTAGCAGAGATTCAGGGAGACTGCACAGGCAAGGAATTAATCTGAAATCTTGAAACCCTATCTTGAGCATACCTTCAGAAATTGTACATGTCCATAGTAGGCTTAAAAGTGCTTAAATTGAGCTGCAAAAATCCTGCAGAAATATCTGTTGTCAGCTAAGGAGAACACAGGTATCTCCTTTTCATGGGAGTAAAAGGTTAAACTGAAACATTAATCATGCTCACAATTCTATAAATCCATACGACATGTTACCAATAACTTCTTGTCCCTACCAGCTTTCTGTCAAGCAACGTGTGTATTCTGTGGCATGCTGGATTTACATCCCTCAAGAAGACTCATCGTTTTCTTTAATGTGCTGGCTGTGAATTCTGAACTGCTGCAATGGTATGAGGCATTTTGCACCCACAGATCAAAAAAAAAGACAATAATCCTTCAAACTCTTATATACATGCTTAACTTTGCAGGCTTGAGTAATCACCCTAAAGTCTGATATGCTGTTGCAAAATTGCAGGTGCAATAGAGGATGGCAGGTTTCCTTATTTCCTTTGCAAAATATCTCTGTGTTTGAATGACCCTTAAGACCACTGTACTTCAGAATCATTAAGGCCAAACAATGTCCAGCCAAGCAATTTCACTGAGACTACGCATGTTCTTGTAGATAAGTATGTGCTTGGCTGAATAACAGCCTAAATTATCTAAATTTGTGGTACAAAAAAAGATCTAGTTACAGCCAGGATGAAAATCAATCTCTTATTAGAAGGCAAAATGCTGCAGTCTTTATTCTGCATGAAGCTGATCAGAAAACTTAAAGTGTTTTGAAATTTTGGCATAAAATGGGGAAAAATAGGAAGTATTTCCCTCTCCCCCATTTTCTTTTGCAGTAGAGCCCACACTCCTTTGATTACAATGAGAATTTTGTGTGAATATGGATTCAGTCGAGACTCAAAATAAACTTAATAATCAAAGCACCTTGCTCTCAAACATTTATAAATATAGCCTATCATGAAAATGTAAATAGTACTCATTTCCTTGGCAATGTTTTCCTGTTCAGTCATGCTGATGCCTGTAGTCTTTTACATGTCATTTTAAAAACACATTTTAAAAAGAAATGTAAAAATTCATCTGTCCTTTGGGTATTCATCTATGTTTCTATCTACCACAGTCTGCTTGCCTTGAGAAAAAATGTGTGATGATTTTATAGAGGATATGAAATTTCTCTCATAAATGAGATATGATCTAATAATTAACAAATGCCAAAAGACAGGCTAGGAAGCTTATACACTCTAACAAACTTTGTCTAAATTATTTCATCTTTTCACTTTCCATCATTTTCCAACTTTAAAGTGGGACTTGTGTTTATACCTAGGTAGACATTAAGGGCCTGATTCACATGATTTAATGGGTCCTTTATATAAAGAGGCCTTAAAATGAGATGAATGTAAATATAATGATCTTGCCCTTCAAGGCCAATTTACAGTGCCAGAGTGAATGAGAAACTGAATTCTGCTTTTTTCTTAGGTAAGCTGTGGGTCAATCTAGTTTTCAAGGAATCGAAGATGATATCCACACTCTATCTCTGTTACCAAACTTCTAGATAAAAATAAATAAATAAAAATATACACATACATAGGGCTGGATTAAGGAGCCCTGGGCTTCCCACTGGCCTGGGGCCTTGCCCCCTCACCATGGTGGTCTGGAGGTGGGCCAGCTCTGAGGCTCTCTGGGGCCAGAAACTGCTCTCCATGGCCCTCCCGCCCCAGTCTAGCTGGTCTGCCCCTATAGGCGGGGCCCTGTAAGGCCGCTCTAGAGGTTGAACTGCATGCCAGCTGGCCCCACCCCCAGAGCGGAGGGAACATGTGACAACTCATCCTGGTCCTGGGGGCGATCCAGCTGGCCCAGGCTGGGGTGGAAGTGCAGAGCCTGGCCTCTGGCCTCAGGGCCCTGCCCAGCCATCCCAGCACCCCCACAAGCCCTGCCACTGCTGAGTGGGGTATTGTGGTAGGGGGCCTTAGGAGCTAGAGCCTTAGGGGACCCCATGACTTGGACAAACTGGTGAAATTGTCTGATGTAAATAGGATGAAATTCAATAAGGAAAAACGCAAAGTCCTCCACTTTGGAAAGAACAATCAGTTGCACACATACAAAATGGACAACGATTGCTTAGGAAGGAGTACTGCAGAAAGGGATCTTGGTGTTATAGTGGATTACAGGCTAAATGTGAGTCAAAAGTGTAACCTTGTTGCAAAAAAAGCAAACAGATTTATTAACAGGAGTACTGTAAGTAAGACATGAGAAGTAATTCTTCTGCTCTACTGCTGATTAGGACTCAATTGGAATATTGTGTCCAGTTCTAGGCGCCACATTTCAGGAAAGATATGGACAAATTGGAGAAAGTCCAGAGAAGAGCAACATGAATGATTAAAGGTCTGGAATATCTGATTTATGAGGGAAGATTGAAAGAACTGGGCTTGTTTAGTCTGAAAAAGAGGAGACTGAGAGGGGACATGATAAGAGTTTTCAAGTACCTAAAAGGTTGGTACAAGGAGGGGGGAGAAAAATTATTCTCCTTAATTGCTGATGATAGGACAAGAAAGAATGGCTATGATTACACTGGCAAATTAAGCCACGTCCACACTAGGCTTCATTAAGTCGACTTAAGAAATTCCTTAAGTCGACTTAATGAAAGCTTAAGTCGACTTTATTACTACCACTCATTAGGTTGACTTAACCCTTAAGTCAACTCCTTAAGTCGACTTAAGTATGATGTGGGCGTGGAGTAACCCTTAAGTTGACTTCATTAAGTTGACTTAAGGGTGGTTAGGTCGACTTAACAAAGTGGACTAAGTCGACTTAAAGTTAAGTCAACTTAGTCCTCTTTGTTAAGTCGACTTTAATGAGGCTAACTTTAAGTTGACTTAAATTCGACCTTATTAAATCGATTCAACAAAGTCGACCTAACTTTTTCTTGTGTAGACATAGCCAATGGGCTTAAATAATAGCAAGGGAGGTTTAGGTTGGATTTTAGGAAAAAATTCCTTACTGTCAGGGTGATTAAGCATTGGAATAAGTTGCCTAGGGATACTGTGGAATACCCATCACTGGAAATTTTTAAGAACAGGTTGTACAAGCACCTGTCAGGGATGGTTTAAGAGGGTGCTTTGCCCTGCTATGAGTGCAGGGGACTGGACTCGATGACCTCCTATGGTCCGTTCCAGTCCTATAACTCTAGTGTATCACACATTAACAATGCCACCCAGTACCAACCCAGTGAGTCCAACAATCAAAATTAGACCAAGTATTACAGTCCCCAGGAAAGTAGACTGCTATGTGAAACAGACAAAGAATAGATGGAACTGAGGTGCACTAGTATCCAAGGCCCCTGCAATGACAAGGAACATATTAAATGAGCTATATATACCCAGATACTCCTGGCAAGTGACCAGCCCCCCATACTGCAGAGGAAGGGAAATAATTAAAAATACGAACAAACCCAAAACAACCAAGGATGAATAAGGGTATCTGAAACTGGCCAGAAGTTCTAAGTGAAATACATGGAATCTAATTTTTGAAAGCTGAGCTGGATGGGAAGAATCCTTGTGCCTGCATGGAGCCCCGTTGAAATCAATAGCCATTTGATTGCAGGGGAATCATCAGCATTGGTCTGCTTGCAGAATCAGAGCCCTCATTTGTTTAGGTGTGTGGATACTTGTGCTATGCAGTAAATACAGAATAAATATACACTTGTGCTGTTTTCTTTAACCAGAACTCATGTCTTTCTTCCAATCTTTCAGGTCCTTTTGCCAGATTCTCTATATTTTGCCCTTTGTTCTCTTTCTTCTCAATTTTTCATTGCATTTATCATTTTGTGTGTCTTCCTGTTTCTTCTCATTTCCTTATTACACATCTATCCTATTCAGAAAGCAAAGTTAGGGCTCACTCTGCAAACAGGTAAGTTAATTCCATTGAGGTCATTTGCACTACATGTGGCTAAAGATACTCTCTTGCATATAAAATTGAAATGGATTTGAAATTAATGTGAGGGCTTGTCTATACCGTGCAGTGATGCTCCCTACAGGGGTGAGCTTGCTAAAGGGCATTAATGTGTTGCACACTAATTGGTCTGTAGGTACCCCACTGTTGTGAACTAAAAGTTCTGTCATGCAGTTTTATATACCCCTCAATACAGCCAATGTTAGTGCACTTTAGAAATCACACCCCTGTAGTGCGAATTGCTGCACCATGTAGACAAACTCTAAGTTTGACTTTTCAGAGGCTTGTTCATTGCAGGACAATAGAACAACATGTAGGAAGTGAGAGGATACAATGCAACTCATGGTTCATGTACTTGTAGGTGTGTGTAGCTTATATATGAATCTTGGGAATTCAGGATTTAAAAATTTAAATAAATCCATAACTGAGGGAACGGAGCAGTCTGGTTCCTCATGGACACAGCAAAGGGACTATATAAATAACTCCATCCAAAACACTCCATTGGCTTTTATTTGAGTTTCCAGTCTATTCTGACCCCACCCTGCATCTTAGGCAGGCTGGTAAATGGTGTATAGAGGCTCTGGAGCTATTGTGGTTTTAGTCCGAAAGGTAGGAACCCTAGAGGCTCAGTTCATGTTCCAGGTGCTGGCAAGCTCCAGAAGGGGTTACATTTACATTTACTTGAAACTACTTCTACTACTTCCAGATTTAGACTTGAGAAATTATTATTCTTTCACTGAATAGACCATCCAAACCCTACCTTTCATGTGTATTCAAAGCTAAATGAAATGCTTACTTTATCACTTGTAGGCAGAATGGCTATTAAGCTTTTCTTTCTGAGGATAAAAAATATATATAGGTGTTATAGTTTTAGAAATAGTGGATTATCAACTATACGCTAATGCAGAGTAGTTGATTGACTTCAGAGGCACTTTTCTTTCTCACTTTTTCTTGTTTCAGGACTCAAAAGGAAACATTCTAAACTGAATTGGTTGTCATCCTTTTGAACAGATCAATAAACAACGCTGCGTATTGAAGGAAGTCTTTAGTTCCTGCAATGAAAGCCTCCCTTTAGATACATTGAAAAGGGTTGCAATTATTTTAAAAATACCACATAAAGTCCACTGTGTACCTATTTTTCACAAATAAAATGAACACAAAAGACCAAAGGTACTAAAATGTAAAATGATGCATTTAAGCTACGTTTCGAATACTTGTAACGTAATTCCCAGTTGCTGAAATGATTTGATCTCCTTATCATGGGAAGAAATTGGACTCTGAGATATTATCAACTGCCTCTAACGCCAATCTGATTATTGTTATAATCCTGACAGTGATTGATTCTGAGTAATTATTTTAGCAGGAGAATTAGATTAAAAAACAATATTTCAGATTATAGAAGACTCCAGTCCATTTTTATAATTAGTTCCTTTTTAGAATGCATGATGCTAGCACATTTGAATAATTTAGAGTGAATTATTCACAAGCAGACTGTTTGATTTTGCTTTGGTAGGAAAAGAGATAAACAAGAGACCAAAACATTTGAACAGGTATTAAACTGTAGATTGGCAGCCGCTTTTCTATAAACTTTACTTTGCCATATACTCACTAAAATAATGTGAGGGCAGTGATTCGCAAAAGTAATTATGCATACAGACTAGTGATATTATGATACTTATATCACCATAATTATGCATGATCATTTGTGTTAGGTGAAGAGTAGCAGAATTCTCCAGACTTTTAGTTTTTCACTGTGTAACAGTATAGGAGTATACAGAATCTTTTCAAAACATTAATATTTTCTCTGAGATATGGGTCATTTATATAATAGTTCACTATGAAATGTATGATCACAGATTAGATTTATACAAGGAATTACCAGATTGCCGTGAAGTCAAGGACTACCAGAGCCTCAGCCCAAACACAATACCATACCTTCACCTGTTAAAATACATCCTCATTCCCTGCTTTGCTTGGGTTTGCGATTTGAAATTAGCAACTTGGTCACCATGGACTAGCAAGCAAGCCTATCAAAAGTTATCAAACTAAACACACAACAACAAAAGTGGTATGTTTATTTGTGGGAGAATGGGGTGAAAGAGATGGAGAGCAAGTTTGAGTCAGGAAAAGAAAGAGGAAGAAGTAGGAATAAATGGTTCAAGAAGAGGTGTTAGCAAGATAGCTATTTTTATTTAGAAGAGTATTTTCTTTCTTGATTCCCAATCTCCTTGTCTCTGAGCCTGACCTATTTCCAGTCCATCATCACTTCTTTCACTCCCATTCCCATCCAGCTATACTACACATGGTAAGGAATAATCTTAGGCTATGTACACATGATAAACTTGTCCCGCAATAAGCTATTGCGGGACAAGGAAAGC
>ML685787.1:635681-683368 GCA_007922175.1 Pelusios castaneus
CAGCCCCCTAGCTCAGTCCAGGGGAGCCGTCAAACTGGGCAGCTCCGATAATAGTCAACTTCACTGCTCTGCTAGAGCAGTGAAATTGACATATTTGACAGCTCCAATGTCCCAGATTGGCACTCTGGGACATTTCTGGAGGCTATCTAATGCGCAAAATGTGTACACACGAGCATTACCACGGAACAGCTGTTCCGCGGTAATGCTACCACTCTCGATTTGAGTGGTTTAACTGTTGCTCGGCAAGAGGGTGTTGCCACGCAACAGGGAAATTGATTGTGTGTACACTACTGGCTTTATTGCATGGTAAGGGGCCTTACCGCGCAATAAAGTGATCGTGTGTACACAGCCTTAGAGAGATGTAGTAGAACAAATGTATGCCTGGGAAGGGGAAAGGAGCTGTTTAGTTTGGAAGGAAGAGGGATGGGACAAAGAAAAGACATGCAGAGTGGAGAAGGGAGAGACAGGCTGTTGAAAAATTGAAATACTAGACTTTTTAAAATTTACCCAGTTCCAGTTTTTTCCAGAAACCTCTTTGTAATAACAGTTATTTAAAAATATTCATGGAGCAAAGTAATCTGAAATGTATGTTATCTACAGGAATGGGTTTACATGTAGGTTAAAAAGTCCAAGCCTTCTAACAAATCCTTCTACTTTAGGGTTTTAGATAGTGTCTATCATTGTGATACCTATGATTTGACCAAATCAAAGAACACAAAATATGATCTCTCTGCACAGGTAGCACAAGCTCTGCCTCTGAGATATTTTCTGATGAATTTTGGGAAATCTGTAGCAATGGAGCACTATGCCTTCTACCCCTACCTTGGACATGAAAATTTTGGTTTCAGTGTATACAGTGTCACTATCACAGGTGCACTAGCAATGTCATTTCAACACATTCAGAGCCAGATGATTAAAGGGGTAATCTATTGGAAATTCTCAGTGAAAATTTCCACACAATTTTGGTTTTCCACAGGATTATACAGGGATTATACATAATTTGGTCTTTAGTGAAGAAGCTGACCTCGTTCATGCTTCTTGAGGGTTCTCTGGAATACATTTACTTCAAGTTTTATTAGACAGGCAAATGAAAGCAGTTGAGAAAAATCACAGAAATAGCTCTGATAATAGAACTCTGAATTCCCCCAAATATCAGAGTGGTTTTGCATTGCAATTCTCTCCCCTCATATGCTTGTTTCACTCTGAAAATGTTCTTGCTTAATGTATGATCTGTTGCTCATCTTTCTCTTTTTCTGTAGTGCACTTCAAATGAAGGCAAGCAGAATCCTTTTAGGGTAAGGCTTTGACTCAGGGCTAGTCTTTTTTTTTCTTTGAACCTGAGGTGGCGATCAAGAAGCAAGTTGCTAATCCCAAAATAGTGTAGTTTTTGATTACTCGTTGACATCGGTGGATGACAAATTACATTACTTGATGATCTCACTCCAGGATATTTTAATCATGAAGGCGTTGATATCTTTTGCAGATTGATACAGTGGTACTACTAAGACAAATAGAGTACTATATCTGGCTAGTTTTGTCACTCTTTGTGCAACTCAAAGGCAACCACTGAATATTTTGTTGATTTTATTTGAGGGCCAAGAAAAGTAGCAGATGAATCACTTTTATTCTAATAGTACCAGGTTAGATATGTACCTGAGCTGTTGCCTATTTATTAATTGAATCTCACTTGCAGGTTATTTAAGGATCACCTACTGAAAGTGCTAGACTGCATAATTTGGAGCTTGTGCACAGATTTAAGGAAGAGTTGATATCCCTCCACTCACCCGTAAACACTTACCAAGGCTATTTGGAACTTTGAGCCAAGCATGTAACTATAAGTGGGTGTGCCACTCCTAGAGTAGGTGTGTGGGGAATGGATGAGGAGGGACAGAATCTTGGCCCAAAACATGCCAGCAACACAGCTGGGTTGGCATGTATTCTACAACAGATATGGCTGGTATAGGCCAGCGGCAAATTATTACCACTTTTCAGAGAAAGAAGGAAGCTGGGATTGAATTATGGAACAATGGTGTGTTTGTGAGTCACAGTGGCTCCCAAAAGGTCTCCTTGGGTGGTGCATTTTATTTTATTTTATTTTATTCAGATCTTACGTACTTAGATCACTTGCTCAGGGATGTTCCTAGAGGTGCAGTCTAAACCTAATTCTTTAGATTCCCATGTACAGAGCCCAACAACAGCCTGTATTTATCCAAGGAAGAATGCTTTCACATTCTGTCTCCAAATAGATGACAGACAGAGAACTTTACTGTGAATAGTCAAGAGATGGGTGGATATGCAGATTCCCGGCCTCTTTAAAGGGGAAACAACTTGCTAGTATCTGAGGATACGTATACTCTGGAGGCTCTATTAAGTCAACTTAACCAAGGTCGACATTAAGTCGACTTAAAGTTGACCTTTTTAAGTCAATTTAGAGAGTCCATAGCCCTGTGTCCACACTGGCAGATGCTAGGTTGATGGAGGAGTGGCCAGGAACTCTGAGAGGGGGGCCTGGAGGCCAGTTGGCTGACTTAAGGGCTATCCACTTGCTACAGGAGGAAAATAGAGTGATCAGGAACAGTCAACATGGAGTCACCAAGGGCAAATCATGCCTGACCAACCTGATTTCCTTCTATGATGAGATGACTGGATTTGTGGATGCGGGAAGAGTCATTGACGTGGTATACCTTGACTTTAGCAAGGCTTTTGATACGGTTTCCCACAGCATTCTCATCGGCAAGTTAAGGAAGTATGGGTTGGACGAGTGGACCGTAAGGTGGATCGAAAACTGGCTAGATCAACGGGCTCAGCCGGTAGGACTCAATGGCTCGATGTCTGGTTGGCAACCGGTAATGAGTGGAGTGCCCCAGGGGTCGGTCCTGGGGCCGGTTCTATTCAACATCTTCATTAATGATCTTGATGATGGAATAGACTGCGTGCTTAGTAAGTTTGCGGATGACACCAAGTTGGGGGGAATGGTAGATACTCTGGAGGGCAGGGACAGGATCCAGGGAGACTTGGACAAATTGGAACACTGGGCTGAAAGAAACCTCATGAGGTTCAACAAAGACAAGTGCAAAGTCCTACACTTAGGACGAAAAAATCCCATGCTCTGCTACAGGCTGGGGACCGATCAGCTAAGTAGCAGCGCTGTAGAAAAGGACCTACGGGTTATGGTGGACGGGAAGATGAATATGAGCCAACAGTGTGCCCTTGTTGCCAAAAAGGCCAATGGCATATTAGGCTGCATCAGTAGGAGTATTGCCAGCAGATCGAGGGATGTGGTAATTCCCCTCTATTTGACACTGGTCAGGCCGCATCTCCAATACTGTGTCCAGTTTTGGGCTCCCCACTACAGAAAGGATGTGGACAAATTAGAAAGAGTCCAGTGGAGAGCAACAAAAATGATTAGGGGGCTGGGGCACGTGACTTATGAGGAGAAACTGAAGGAACTAAACTTATTTAGTCTACAGAAGAGAAGACTGAGGGGAGATTTGATAGCAACCTTCAACTGCTTGAAGGGGTGCTCCAAAGAAGAGGGAGGTAGGCTGTTCTAGATGGTAACAGAGGACAGAACAAGGAGCAATGGTTTCAAATTACAACTGGGGAGGTCAAGGTTGGATATTAGGAAAAACTTTCTCACTAGGAGGGTGGTGAAGCATTGGAATGGGTTACCTAGGGAGGTGGTAGAATCTCCATCTTTGGAGATTTTTAAGGCCCGGTTAGACAAAACCCTGGCTGGGGTGATTTAGTGGGAGTGGTCCTGCTTTTTAGCAGGGGGTTGGACTAGATGACCTCGTGAGGTCCCTTCCATCCCTATTATTCTATGATTCTATGATACACTAGCCTAAGTCGATTTAATAAGGTCGACTTAAGTCTTAGCTCGACCTTAAGAAGGGGTGTTACTAAGTTAACTTAAGGAAGTGCTTAAGTCGAGTTAACAAGAGCCCAGTGTGGATGCAGCGGTTTTTAGGTCAACGTAACCATCCTTAAGTCGACCTAAGGTTCCAGTGTGGACGTACCCTGAGAGTATGACAATCTTTGTAATTTTCCTCTTTAAATCAAATAAACAGGATGTGATCACATTGTTTACAGAAACAAATACACTGCCCCAGCTGTTGAAACTTTCCTTTACTGTCCTGAATTGAACCACAATGGTTTTCTCTTTTCAAATTTGCTGCTTCTCAGCTAAAAATGTTCTAGATATTTATTTTATGAATATCAAATTGAACCCCTGTTCCAAATACCAGTGCGTCTATTCTTTTATTTTGTTGAGTACGTCAGAATGGCATTGTGAAAACTCTTCAATTTTAGAACAATTTTTAACAGGAGGACAGAAAGCATGATTTTTATAAGTTAATTACTTTTTTCTGCATCTATTGCACACATTAAAATTTGGCCTTTGAACATCAATATTACTAATATTATAATTGTCTATTACTAAATCATTTATCCCTTTACAAAATAATTTTCTTATTTGTATCATCTTAGCTTTATTACAACCTAATCAAATTCACTCTCTTAAAGGATTTCTTTTCTGCCTGAATTAAGGTTGGGCAGCTTGAAATCTTCTCCTATGAAAAATAAAGAACATATAAAACATAACCATTTTAAAGGCAGGATAACATTTGTTCCCATTATATCATTTTAGGGTATGTACAATCCAGAAACAGGGTTTTTTTTTTTCTGTTTTCAAAGGCAGCCTTATAACAGAGAGCTCTACAAAGAAAGAGCACTCTATATGCATCACAATTTCTTTCCTGCTGCAGCCATTTCTAATACACTTAGGTGATACATCCATCCTCATTAGCTATTGTTCTTCTTTAGGGGCAGACTATCCTGAACAATCAACCATGCTAGACCTTACACAGGAAAAATAATAAGAGAGCTTTATTCCTCTAGACCCTTCTCCATGGCATTTGTCCATTCTCCCAATTAGTACCATCTTTTTCAAATGATTAGAGACTTCATATTTAATTTCCTTTTTGCTCATTTATGTGAAAATACATTCAAATGTTATTTTTGTAGAGAATAATTCAAATATGTTATTAGGAAGGAGCATTGCATAGGATATGATCCTGTCTATGTCTACCCACTGTACTAAGCTAAATGAATTTCCTTTACATGAAAGGAAGTTTATTGAATACAGTACAAATACTGAAGACTTACTAATCAGAGCACTCTAGGCTCACTACTTTGAATTTCTTTCCATACTGAATATTAACTAACTGTAAATAAGTGGTTCCCACAGTCCCAAAGTGGCTCATAGAGGTTTTCAAAGTGGCCTGCTGCTCCTCTCCCACAAGCTGCATAGGGAGCCACTGCTTGAGGACTCAGGCAGAGTGCATTGCTATAGTGCAGACTCTTTGCTGCAGCCAAGAGGACGGATGGGATATCAGCAAGGAGCAAGGCAGCCTCCTCGATTAACTTCTTCCCTCTGGCTGCAGTGGCAGGGTGGTGGGGTGTTTGTTGGTGGAGAATGGATTTTAAAAAAGATATCTGTGGCCCTCAAGCCAGAGAGGCTGGGAATCACTGTTGTAGATAGTATTTTTCCCAATAAAGATATTTAAAAGAACATTATATTTCGAGCAATAATATTTAAGCCATTAAATAGTCATTAAACACAGGAAGCAATTGACAATCCCTGGCTCTGATTAATAAAGCACTTAATCACTTGCTTAATTTTAAGCATGTGCTTAAGTCAATTTAATTAAAATTTATACAGCAAAATACTTCAGCACATGCTTAAATTTGGAAGCTAATGGAGTTAAATATGTTTAAAGTTATGCACACATTTAATGTGCTTTGGTGAATGAAGGCCTCTGGATTAGAGTGCTGTAAAATTTGTTCACTATCCAGTCTCCATTATACCAATTTGTTTTTCAATTCAAAAACATTAGTAGCATGACAACTTGCCATACTGACATAGAAAGCACAGTAATCAAATATTTGCTTAGGACAGGCATCACAGTGCTAGCAAGATTCTTTGAGCGTGTATAGTTGGAATGAGTGTTGATATCTAATTCAGGGGCTGGTTATGATGTACTGCAATGCTATTTCCTCCATTTTTATTTTTCTCAGCACATCTGATGTCTCCTGGATTCTGCTACCAATTGTGATAGCAGCTTCTGTATATGGTGAGAGCTATACCTACAAGTAAAACAAGCCCCTCCATACCAAAAATTCCACAATTTCTCTGTAGATTTTTCCACATTCTCTATATCCAATCTTACAAAAGAAAATTAAGTTTCTAGATCTACCTAGATAGTTCCTTCTTCAGTCTCCTTTATATCTGCATAGAGCTCCTATTATGAAAGTATTTTATTTCTTCATTACCATCTAGGGTCCTAATTCAGCAAAGTACTTAAAAACATACCTACCTTTAGCTGCTTGCATACCACCATCCCTATTTAACGTAGCACTCATATACAAGTCTCATTGATTTCAAAGGAATTTTAAGTATGTGCTTAGAGTTAAGCACATGCCTAAATACAAAATTGAATAGGGATAGATGCTTCAGGTAAAGTGCTTTCACATGCTCAAGTGCTTTGCTGAATTGGTACCATGGCGCAATTGCTGACTGCAGCTTTTGGTCCATTTTTTTTCTTGTTCTGGTAGTTCAGCAAATGCTATAGTGAAGAGGGGTTTGTTACAATGTGACCCTCAGCAGAGCCAGACATGTGCACATTTTACACCATAGTTTATAATAATGTTATGAGAGACACTAACTTGATATCTGATGTGTTTTGATTCTTAACTATAATAATGCTTGGCATTCATGGTTACTGCAATACTTACATTGTTTGACTTAATAGGTCGTTGGATCCTAGGAAGTGTAAAAGGGCCAGAACTTCCCTGGTGGAGGGAAACTCTCTACTTGGTGCAAAGGTAGTAGAGCAAGCTCCTTGAGCAACATTATCCTTTCTTTTCTCCCACACAACACTGTAGAAAGTCTGCCAAGGTAGAAGGGACATGGCAGAGTCCTCAATATTCTATGTCAGACCTGAAGATGAGTTCTGTGTAGCTCAAAAGTTTGTCTCTTTCAGCAACAGATGTTGGTCCAATAAAAGATATTAGCTCACCCACCTTGTCTCTCTCATGTCTTGGGACCAATATGGCTACAACACCACTGCAAATGAAAGTGACATTTGAGGAAGGGACTGTTTTGTTGTTCTGTGTTTGTATAATGCATAACACAACGGGGTCCTGTTCCATGACTAGGGCAATGTGCCATGGCAATACACAAGGGCTGACTCACAGAGCCATAACGTTTTCTATTATTACTCTCACTCTTTCCCACCCATGTTGAGTAGTGCACAGAGGCAGGAGAATGGAGTCTGATATGTTCATGGTAAGAATACATATATGTCATCAAGGATCATCAAGTCATCAAGGATGTATCTTTCTTAAAAGAAGAGGTCTATACTTCTATAATTAGCCATTATACCATATATTTAGATTTTCAGAAAACATTTGAAGAAATTATCCAAACTGAAGTTCTTTTATATTATCCGTCACAAAAAAATTGTGACTAAGATGTACGAAAATTCCTAGTGTGTTGCTGCTTTATATTAAGTGATTATGTTGGCTATACGCCAGCCTTTAATAGTTTATCTTGGGTTTATTAAGCTTTGAAAATATCCACTAAATTACTCCAATTTATTTTCAACCTTCCTTTAGTGTTGTTGGACTGGGATGTATGTGTTCTGGTCCCAGAGCTTTTGCATTTGCAAGAGTTTCAAACCTTTAATAACGTTTAACTGTGCTGTCTGGATGCTTACTAATTTCTCTTCTTTTGTCCTGGTAAACCTAATTTCTGATGGAGGTAAATGCTCGTCGATTTCATTTGTATAGGCTGAGCTTAAGTAATTGTTTAACATCTTGGCTATTTTTGTATTCTATGTCTCTTTAACTGTGTGCTGATCATTCTTGAGACTTTTCTCCTTTTGCTATTCAGCTCAAGGGGACAGGTTTTTTATTTAAGGAAATCCCAGCAAAGAATGGGGTTACCATACTCTAACATATATCTGCTTACAACAGCCTTTTCTTTTATCCTTGCTTGTACTCTTCTGTTCCATTCAGTTGCTGTTGCGTTAACCCAAAACTGCCACAGTGAAAAATTCTACTATACGTGCCAATTGTGTGTGTGTGTGTGTGTGTGTGTGTGTGTTGCAAGGCAGGAAACAACTGCTCAGAACTAACCATTTAAACAAATGTTTCAGAAACTCTTTTGGCAATAAGATATGCATAACCTCCTGTGCATACTTACAAGATTTTAGGATTCTGTGACAATATACTGGAGCAACTGTAAAATTTGTAGCAGCTTCACTTAAATTTAAACTGAATGATCTTTCTGACTTAAATATGAATATGGAAGTTCTATGTTATATAGTTCTATATTAAATGAAATTTATTGTTTGGGCATATTTTCATTTGTCAATGTTCCAAAACTTGTAGCAACACTTCATAACTTCATCATAGAAGCTGCCAAGGTCAAAAGTGGAAATGTAGACAGTTAAATGAGGGGCAGTAACTGGCATTTTTGTGGCATGGGACACAATCTGGTTTGATGGAATAAATCCATCAGCAGGATGTTTCTGCTAAAGTGATCAACCGTGAAACAATTAACAATATTGAAATTTAAAATGTCGTCTTTAAATTCAGAGTTAAGATATTACAATACCTCATTAAGGTGAATGGGACAAGTCACCGAGTTCTTGTTTTAGGCTGCTTGTAGACTCAGGAAAACAACATTTTCTTGGTTTACAATCAGTTCAACTTTCCAAAGTTACCTTTCCAATTATAAAGGCTAGAAACTATTACCAAAAAATTAAGCTTGAGTTCTGGAGCACAATTTCAGGGCAAGTGATTCATGGTAAATTTTGTGGCTGCAATATAGCAAAATACATTAGTTTCTAGGAAAGCTGCCATTTCTCCTTTTTAATATATATACACTGCTAATTTGAATCTTATCTTGGTCAGTAGTGACCGAAAGGGATGAGATGGTTCTGTTCCTTGTAGAACCATGTTCACATCACAAAAACTGCTACTGCAACTGACTCTAAATGCACCCTTGTTAGATTTCTTAGCAGAAAATCTGAAAATTCAGTGAGCCTGGAGTTTGAATTATCCATAGCATTATAGACACCACTATCAAAGTAGAAGTATGTTAATGTTATGTTAAGTTAAATATAATATTGTCTCAAGGATTCCTGTAGTATCAGATCTCTCGTATGGTTGACAAGCATGCTTTGCTAAATGTGGATGATAGTATGCACTGCGTCACATTTAAGGGAGATTAAAGGGACCTTTCTACACTGAGGACTGTATGAGTACTGCTCTCTCTTCTTCAGAAATCCAACTCTTTCTCTAGTTACATGCTTATATGGCCCTCATCACTATTGCATCTGAATGCTTCACAAACCATTTTACAGGTGGGGGACTGACAGCATAGATTAAGTGATGTGTAGTCACATAGGAAACCTGTGTCTTAGCCAGGAACTGAAGCCAATACACTCGCAGTTCAGTGCCAGTTAGACCAGCCTTCCTCCATTTGAGGAAAAAGCAGCAGTACCCTCCAGCAGCAGCAGCTGCCGTTCTGAAAAAGAGCACAGCATGCTTTTTCTCACCCCACTGTTTTTGGCCAACCCTATTGATCAGTGCAGGGAAGTAAGTTCCTGGTCATGGCTCTATCCTAACCCACCTTGGAGAAGCTAGCATAACCAGCTGTGCTGGCACAACATAGCCATGTTCCTCCAAGACACTGAGAGAAAAGCTTTAGCTATAGAGATTCCCAAAAATACATATTGTGTGGCTAAGGAATGTATACATCACAATAAATACAAAACTCAGAAGGCAATGAGACATTTCATTCATTCATGACCTTTATATCTGCCAAATCCTGAGGAAAAGAGGGGTTCCACCTTGTAAGTCTTTGATGACTGCCTCATTTCTCTCATAGAGACAATCACTGCTCACTGTGGAGAATTCTCTGTCTACTTCATTGACAAGATGGAGTGAATTCATTACAGTCTCTGGGGCCCAGAGATATGCATACTTAAGCACAAAGAAACCCTCCATACTTAAGCAGGAAGAAACCTGCTGTCTAAACTGCACCTTGTCTCATAAAAAGCAGTATAGTACTGCAGGCATTGAATTAAAGCTGTGCCATCATCTGAGCTGAAGCCAAAATTACTAGCAAATCTATATATACATGTAGTGAGGTTCTGTGTTGCATCTCTAGAGAGGGACAGCACAAAAAGTGAAGGCTGGTCGGAAAGGTAGAAGGGATGGTGTCAAAGGTAGTTTTAATCCACCTTTGCACTATGCAGTTTTTGCCTATGTCAGAGACCAGTGGAGCCCCCTAACTTTCTTAAACCTACTGTACCTACCCATAGCTAGCAGTATAATGCTCCGCAGCCCAGATAACGTAGCACTGAATTCCTTTGACATATGACCTCTCAGCATTTGTTCTATACCTGACATGATTAAGCCCTTCCTCCACAGTTTGTGCATCAGAGAAATAGTATAATCCAGCTGTTGCATCACCCTTATGGCCCCGTACATAGCTGGAGTACCCAAAAGACCTGGGGCAGGGGCCAGAATCTGGCTCTGGTTTTCATATACATCCTAAGAGAAACTACTAGTAGCTCATTTGGAGAAAAAAGCAGGTGACACAATGTTGGGGCCAATAGATTTTGGAATAGAAACAAGAACCTTCTACTGCTCCCAGTATTAAAAGCTAAGACACAGCACGATAAGAAAATGCTCAGGAATTCAACATAAAATTCTCATTTTTCAGTTTGCTGTGACTATAGTAAGTGTGAGAATATTATTTCTTCATTAATGCTTTATTTTAAGAATCTCACATAAATGTATTATAAAGAATTTATAATATTGTGACAAGTGTTGCAGAGATGTGAAATTCAGACTATTACTTTCAGATATATGAGGTAAGGAAGAGAATCCCCACAGAAGGATGAAGAATCTCAGAATTAAAACGGGCTTGGAAACAAGATTTCCATTTTTGAAAAATGTTGAAGTTCCAGAATTTGGTTTTGTTCTGCATCGGAACACTTGTGGATTATTATTATTATTTTTTTATTTAAACAAAAGACTGCCAGGGCAAGCAACCTACACCAGTGGTTCCCAATCTTTCTCTGCCGTGGCACACCTTGATACCTTTAATTATTTTGAGGCACACCACCATATAGTTTCCAAACAAACTCATGAATATTCATAAGCCAATGAGCCAATCCAGATCTCTTTGAGTAGTTTTTCAAAAAATTCCGTGGCACACCTGCTCAGGCCTGATGGCACACCTGTGTGCCCTGGCACACTGGTTGGGAAACACTGACCTACACAACCCAGTGGTTAGGGCCCTCATATGGTTTCTGAGAGATTTACATTCAACTACTTGCTCTGGTTAATCTTGAGCAAGATGCTCTCTCTCTCATCTTTTTTTTCCACAAAAACATTAAAAATATCTCATTTTCATGCTGCATGAGAATGAAAACAATTATTTTGTTAGAAATTTGAAGATAATTTTTTTATTTTCTACCTGGCACATACTTGGGCGAAGATTGCTCTGTTTCCTTCCTCACCCCACCATATCTGTGCATGGAGAGGTTTAGGAATTCATTTTTCAGCCTTCTCCCTTTTGAAGAAAAACAGGACATGCCAGCAGTGGCCAGCATTTCCTCTCCTCCCTTCCACCAGCAAGGGATAGGGAATGTCAGCAACAAATTCCTTTCTGCATGGTAGAAATATTTAAATGAAATATTTCTGCAAGATATCAACAAGGGCTGGGTTCGAATAAATAGGGTTACCTCTCAGAATTAATAAACATCACATTCTGGAGCCCTGGACCACAATTTCTGGAATCATTTAGTACCTTTCCTTGGAATCTTTAATAGGTAATACCTTCACACTGACAAGAACTGATACGGTATATGAAGCAAGGGAAACTACAGTGGGAGGGAAAGGGAATACATCATCAGCTTGGGAAAACACAGCAACAATCTATCTATATGAATGCTCTATAAAATACTCCCCACGTAATCTGCAGTAATCCATTAACTCAGTTTCCTACTTGCTGCTGTGACTATTCAAAAGGCAAAATGTCCCCCTATAATATCACAGCTTTCCCCTAAACCCCTCTGACTGTTTGGTGTTAGTGGACAGAGTAGTTTCATAGACCTGAGGTGCACTTGGAAGGCCTGTTTAAGTGCTGTCCGTTCTGTCCTGTCCTGAGGCTCCATCACTTAACTCAGCTAGAGCAACTTCAGATTTACTTACTGGCTAAAAAAGGAGAAACCTCAGCAAGGTTTGCTTAGCTGTTCTGCTGTCCTCTGCAGCTTCAGGAAACAGTCCTCTCTGCATTGTATCTTATTGAGAATCAACCTTTGTATCCTCCCCAGATAAAATTTTTTGTCAGTTGTACAGGATCCAGGTACAGAAGAGACTGGAACCAGCAACATATAGAACCCTTCAGCAAAGTCTTTGCTATAACATAGGATCCCTTTTCCCTTCTTTTGCCTCTTACTGATAGTCCTCTGCCCAATCAATTCTGAGTCTGTACACAGTTATGGTGACTCCCAATGCACCATGGGAGGAATTCTGGAGCTAAAGATTATTATACAAAAGAAGTGCTCTCTGCAGTTGTAGTTCTCCTTGTTTGTCAATAGATGAGAACAGAGAGGTCCTTCTTCTCTAGAGCTTCTGTCCATCTAGAAAGCTGGGTAAATAGTTTCTGTAGATGATAGCTTTGTGGCCATTCTCCCCAGTAGTCTCCATGAGATGGGAGCAGAGAGCTCCTTATCCTCTGGAGCTTCAGATCACAGTGTTACATAGATATTGGTAGCAGCTTTCTCAACATACATAGCAGGTAAGATTGTGAACACACAAGAGAGGTGGATGGCACAAGAAATCTTCCCTCCATCTGTGTGTGCAGGGAAAAACCACAACTGCGTCCCTCTGCTCTCCTACAAGCAGAGACTACTCCCTGATTATACTTGGGTGGGGGTGCCTAACAATTTGAAAAGTGAACAGGGACGAGGGGCAGTCACAATGCTGCACGTCCCCTGCTTCTGCCAGTGGAGCTAGACATGCCAGGGTATATGTGTTCTACCTTCTTAGGGAGGTAGTCATGAACATGCTTCCCTAGAATGCTTGGGAGCTTTACATATCATTGTATATCCTTGAAATCTCATGCGATTAATGTTACTTTGCCTTACCCTCAAGATGGACCACTGCTTAAAACACACAAGAGAGTCATGAGTCAGGTGATTGAGATGTTCTATTTATTGTAATAGAAGATAATGACAATAAATAAATCAAATTTCATAGCTGGAAACAGTAGTATCTTATGTTTCGAAAGAACCCAAACAGTTTCACTAATAGAAGTAATCATTCCCTACTGCAATATAGCCACCTCTGGGATGGAATACACCAGACATGCAAAAACATAATAGCCTGCACATCAGGGTAAGGTTGCAAGTGAAAAATACCATATCCATATTCAGAATGCAAGGGAAACTGAAGTAAGGTGGGGATCATTATTGAAACTGGAATTTAGAATGATAGAACTAGCCTTTCTGGTATCATAAAAAGTACCACATTCAAGGATCACAAATCTTGATTTTCCTCTTAAAGGAATAAGAACAATAGTGGAACAGTCCTTTACTTTTATAAAAGATATTTTATGGCCCAGCACACTTCCAACAGGTGGTAGTGCATATAACACTCATGCACAGTTAATTATAAAATCAGCAGCTTCCAGAAATTGTGAGGTAATAGTGTCTTACCTTCAGGATAGGAGAAAGAAGTGAGAGTTATTTCTGATGGTGTAATCTTTGAATTTTGCTATTCAGCATTGGATGTTGGGATGGAGCAATTTCTCAGGAGCCAGTCTAAACTGGAATTACTTCCAGATTATTATGCAGTTTCAATTAAACCAAAGCTGAATTAAGTTCTCAGTGAAATTGGCTATTCCCCCCCCCCCCCCTTTAACTCACTGCTGGACTCTTAAATAGTATTGCTCCAAACACAACACTCTGTGGGTAGTATGGTATGTTTACAGCTGAGATATTTAAAGAGAAACAGATCAAAATAATCTGTGGTGCAACTCCATTGACTTCAGTGCACACCAGAGGTGTATTTATCACAGAATGTTTCAGTGTTCACTGTAAAGTTCCTTCCTGAAATTTGGTTTCTCTATAGAAAGTGTGATAAAAAAGATTTCCATTTTTTTTGTGATGGTACCACTAAATCTTATTATACTACTTGTACTTAGTTCACTAACATGTCAGTGGACCTTCTTTATAAGTAAAGCTTTCATTCACAAACACCCATAAATAACTATTGACCACCCTTTCCAACATGGCATGAGCCATGAGTTATGTTTCAGTGCTGAGACAAGTGTTGGTTTGATGGTTCTGCGGGTGAATCTTTCCTCCACTTCTGCCCACTTCAAGGATCAGTGCTTAATTTGTAAAGAAAGAGGTGCCAGGGGTCAAGCAATTAGGTGCTGGGGCTCAATCATTTTTTACTTTTGTAATGGGTGTGGAAAGTGCAGTGGTTAAGCATTTCAAAGGGGGTTTCCTTTTGAGGAAAGCTTTTTATCCCAGACCATCTACGCCAATCTGGTCAGTCTGTGATGTTTTCCTCATACTCTGTCTCTTTGACAGGGTACTTTTCCAACTCTTTCGATTAAAGTAGCTTCAGCTACTGTAGGTACAGTGGGTATCCCTAAAGGCCCTTCCTTTGAAAGTAGAAACTTCTGCTGAAAGTTTCCTTTCTAATTTGTTTCTAAAACAGATGTCACAGTAGAAAAATGTGCTAGATGCACATTTTTGTTCAATAGAATCTGGAAAGGGCTTTATAATTATGTGCTTGGGGAAGTCATGACTCAGTTTAACATTATTCCTGACTTCATTTGAGTAAGTTACTTTCTGATTAGTTATTGATTATAGTCAGAATCCTTGGAACTAAATATGTAATATTGCTATTAGGCAGCCCTTAAAGATGAAGAACATTTTTAGATATAATTTTGGTGCAATATAAATTTTTGTTCTTATTGACCTTCTCAGTGAGTAGCAATATGTACCAGGTCATCAGAATTGTAACAGATATAGAAATAGTGCAGAGCTGCTTCTAAGAAGGAAAAAACCAGAGTAATAAAAAAGGCCTCTCTCTCCAGACTTTGAAGTTATACAAATAAAAGGCTTTTGGAAGCATAAACCTCCCCCCTCCTCTATGTGCTGTTCCCCAGTATTTTGAATCCTAACACCTACTTTGATTTGCTGTTACAGCCTGACCTGATGCTATGTCATACACTCTCCTGCATTTAATTTCCTCCCACTCTGTAACTTTCCTATCTTCAAAGCGTCTGACGAAGTGGGATTTTCTCCCACGAAAGCTCATGCGATTAATAAATCTGTTAGTCTTTAAAAGTGCCACAAGACTCTTTTGTCTTTCTACAATAGACTAACACGGCTACCCCTTTGGAATTTGACTACATGGCTCAAATACTTCAGAATGCTTCCCACCCTAAGGAAGAATAAGCACAACGACAGACTATTGATGCTATTTTTATGATGCACAAAGGGTTAAATTCTGTCTAATTCAGAAGTGATGCTGTGGGAAGGAGGAGGCCTCTTGCATCCCATCAGCACAATGACCACAATGCAAACCTAGCACTACTTTGAGCTGTAAAACTGGCTGGTGCCTGACAACTCTCTGGAGCTAGAGGGACACATGGCCTTTCAAGATGACTTCTTACCTGCTAGGGTCTGGCAACAGGCATGGCAAGGGGATTGGTTACAACTGAACTTTTTAAAGTGCTTGATTCAAAGTTCAGTGAAGTTAATGGGAATCTATTGACTTCCATGGGTTTTGGATCAGGTTCCATAGAAGCAGTGAGACAGGAGTCCTCAATCCAGCACACCTTTTGGACACTACAGCTCTACTTGTACATAAAAATAAATATGTATATAAATAGTTTTAGTTTCCATTATTGGATTAATATTCACTGAAGGTAGAAATCCTAAGTGAAATTTGACCTAAAGACCTATAACCAGATAAAACTTTGGTGTAAACTGATTACCTAAGGAATGGGATTTTGCAGTCCTAATCCAGGCCTGAGTTTTCCTCATTAGTACTAAATTTATATGAAATGTATTGCTTGGAGTTCACATTTCATTAGAACCTCCAGCTGGTAATCAAGGGGGTTCTCATCCACTGATTTTCAGTTTCAGCTTCAGGTTTGAATCAATCCAATTATGCAACATGAAACACAATCAACACTGAAAAATTTTAGCCAGTGTTAAAGTGAGTCTATAAATTAATGAACGTTTGCTCTAGAGTCCAAGTGTGCTTGAAAATGTGGAAGACTTTTCAATAAACTTGATCTTTCTAGTTGGTAATGAAACACAATACCAGGCCGTATCTTCACATGGTTGCACGTTTCACAATGAAAGTTTCATACAGCACAAGTCACTCCATGATGAGTTATAATATTGTAACAAAATCAAATGCAACAATATTAACTCAAACCTTTCAAAGTCAAACACTCCAGCCAATAATTTATAATCTGGAGGATTTGCAGCAGCAACTTTTCATGCCATTTGATTTGTCGCCTATTATTTGATTCAAAATTTATGCTTTGTCTTCCTCACATCTCAGTCATGAGACTGTTTGATGACAATCATATGCCCCTGATTGCTAGGCATTGAGAAGGCAGGACAGGCTTTCAAAATTAGCTCTTGAGCACAAAAGAAGGGAAGAATTCTCAATGGCAGCTCATGAGAAAGCATCAGAGGTCATCAGAAATAAACAATGTACCATTTAACTACCAGGTTATTATAATATTTTAGTCATATTGTACTATGACAGGATGATGAAACAGAAACTGCTGATCAATTAGATTTTCCACATCATATTAACAGGCTTTCATAAAGATGTTTCCAAAGGGTATAAGTATTAGACATTTTATGGATTTCATCCAAAACTCTTGAGAGGCATATAGAAAGACTCCCTTGATTGCCATAGACTTTGCATCAGGGTTGGGCTCCATGTGGCCATGTTCATCCCTAGAATTATAAGGCAATAAAGAATATCATGGAATACAGAGTTTTAGACTGGGTGAGCATTGCTAAGCCTCTCATTCTGGGCAGTAGCAGCCCCAGATTGCACAAGTATTAAAACAAATTATAGCTCTGGATTTACAATTGTTATTACAAACAGTGGCCTCTTTGAGTTACTAGGTATGTGGAGGGGGAATATCCAGGGCCGTCCCTTGTGGGGAGCGGGGCCCTGGGCCAATTGGCCTAGCTGGGGCCCCACCCCTCCATGCTGCAGGGGAGCGTGGCAGACCCACCAGCCTGCTCCACCCCCCAGGGAGACAGCCCCGGAGGTCAAGGCCACCGGAGGAGCTGGGTCTGGCCCCAGGCCGGGAGGCCAAGGTTGCCGGTGTGGGGAGTTGGCTCTGACCCTGGGCCTGGAAGCTGAGACCAGAGGTGGGGAGCTGGCCGCATGTGGCCGTTTGGGGCAGGCTGGTGCAGAAGCCGGGCCCCACTCACGTGCTCCGTCTCTCGGCTTGTCTGCTCCACCCTAGGGGTGATGAGGGCCGGCCCAGGGGCTGGGCATAGCGCTCCTGGCCCGTCCTGTCCTGCTGCCTTCAACTCGCTACCGAAGGCAGCGGGGAATAGGAGGAAGCGCGGCCATGGGTACGGGGGCTGCGGTGCATGTGGGCCCTTGCACTGCCCCACTGGGAGTGGGACAGCGCGGGGCCCACATAACCGCAGGCCCAGGGCAATCGCGCCGTTCACCCCCCCCCAGGGATGGCCCTGGGAATATCATATTTGATAACTTGTTTTCAATAGCTCTATAGCCAGAAGGAGGAAGTCTTAAACTCATGGTCTCCTTATACAATGCTCTTTTCTATAGGCTAAGAGACATTTTGTTAAGGAAGACAGTAGCAGATGGAGGATCATCCTTTTTGCCAACTCCTGTGTTTCTAAGTGATCTTAAAATTTCCTTCATTAAAGTCAAGGAGGCAAGTTTCCTTTCCAACCTGGTCTCTTTCATTTAGCACACTCCGTGTAATTTCTTTTGTACAGATATAATATAATGCTCTATGTAGTTTCTGATGTTATGCACACATGTGCATCTACCAATAAAATATTGACAGTCTGTTCACTGAAAATTCACTATGGAAGATACATTTTTTTAAAGCCCTATAACTTTAACAAATTGCAACCAATTTTCACCATTCCACTGAAAGGCACCTTTGTATTTCCCTGCCAAATTTCAAGTCTCCCCAATTTACCACTCAGGTATCATTATGGTTCATAAAAGTGACCAATTTTATAATGGGGGGAAACTGCATTCTCCCTCTCCTCATTTGTAAAAACCTGAGAACCAGTTTTGCTCAAAATTTGCAAAATAATAAAGTAAATAATAATAAAATAAAAATAGCTTTTATTTCTAATGTTGGCTATAAGACAAAGGCCAAACTTGCCAAATTTCATCCTGAAAGTTAAAAGAATGGTAGAGTTGTAAGTTGTTGAAAATGATTCATTTGACTAGAAACACTAGTGTAGCCTTAAACTATAGGCATCATTATGAGCTCTAGTATAATTTACAAAACCTAAATGACTGAAGGTATAATCCTTCATATTTACAATGTGATTTATTAGGACTCTAGTCAAATGTTCTAATTAGCAGGTGCTTAATGTTCTGAAATAGGCTCTCTCTTCTAGCCATGTAATACCACATATATTAAATACAATCTCAGCATTCCATGGGTTTTTTCAGTGAGGATATAACAAGACTCTTAAGCAATTCTTATACTTCTCATTCCCTTCATTTTGATCACTCATAGTCTTCAGGATTTAAAAAAATGCAATATTCATACATATGGTCCAATCAGTTAGCCAACTGTAAGAAACTATTATAGGAATAGCCATCTTCAAGACCCACATGCTAATGCAAACATCTTAAAATGTCTATAGCTGTAAATAATTCATGGTGTTTAGAAATACAGTTTTATTCCATATGCTATTTTAGTTCGGTTGTGTAGAAAAGCTCAGCAGATGTCTAAGCAAAGATTCTTTGAGAAAAATCTGTATATTATTACTTTAATATAGTATGTTAAAGCCTTCCTTCCAATTTCTTCAGTCTGTCTCATGAGACAATATCACATTCATGGGTCTAATTGTAGAATTACGTGATAAAGCCATATAAAATATGACTCTAGATTTCATTGATGACTCCAGTGCAGCATAGTTTAGTTTTTTTCATATTGAAAATGTAAGACCACTGTTAAGTGTAATGGCACAGAACATCTTGCAAAAAACAAAACAAAACAAAAACCACTGTACAGTGTTCTTGTTTATGGATTATATTTATTGCCTTTGTATTCTTGTGGTGTGTTTCTAAGTCAATTGAAACACAAAAGCTAATGAAACTTCTATCCTAATACACTCATTCTTTCCTATACCAAATGAGTCTACAGCAAGATGTAAATGACTTACATATATCTGTTGCTTAGGTTTTATTGTTTTAAGTTAATTTATTCACAGTAATATTCTTAATGAAAGTAATGACTCTTATGCTAGTTTGTATATTCATATACTGCAATTTTATTAAATCATGCTGTGAAAGTTCACACTGGCTGCCCTAAACATTTCTGAAGTTTCATGTTAAGTCTAATATATAAATGCAATCTTCTAGAAGATTATCATCACAGTATATTTTGTTATCCTTTGTTCTTCCTAATTTCTTCTCACCAGGGTATTTCTGCTATAAATGGCTACTGATACAGACAACAGAAAGTTTGTGGAATTGTTATAGATGGCATTAGCACAAAGGCTTGTAAATATGGATCATATTCTAGAAAGTGGAACTAGCTCATCACACTCCCCCCCCCTTTTTAAATTATGATGTAATCTCTATGTAAATTTATTGGTTAAAAGAATTCTGATTTGGTCAGAGGACGCCTGGCTTTTATTTTTAGTGCTGGAATTCAAATTTGTCTTGCACAAATGACAGACAATAGGTAAGTAAAAGTTCTAATACTGGAATCAGTTGACTCAAATTTAAATAGCAGTGTACTGTGCAATCAGCTCTACTCAATCTTTTAAAAGTCTTACAAAATTGTTAAATTAAGTAAGTAGGGTATTATTTTTGTTTGTGTTTTTTTTAACACGCTCATGAATCAATACCAGTAACCCTCACTTTCACGTAGTAATTATATAAGCATCAGAGCTCTCCTAAGTAAGAAGTATTATTCTTCCTTCTTTTCAGAGTGAAAAACTGTGGTGCAGAGAGGTTGAATAACTTCCTCAAGGTCACACACTGAGGCAATCAGGGAGTTGAACTCAAAATTACGGACCCTGAGTCTCCTCTTATGGTAGCAGAATACATTCCCTTCCTTTGAAAATAAAAATGGTGTATACTGAGATGTGGTCCTGATTCAGCTACCTGGTTATCAGGTAGCATGAAAATTAGTTATAGTGTGATTTGTAACTTGTACAGTATTATTCCTGGTGACACTTTCTTTTCAAAGACTGAAACAAAACTAGTTGATTATCTTAGGATTCCTGATTGTGCAAAACAGTCCCAATGTAATTCAAATGTATCCCCTCTCCCCCTTTTTTATGCCTTTTAAGAGAAAAGGATGCCAATATGTCTAAAAGGCAGATCATAGAGATAAGAAGAAACTGGAGCACCTGATATAGTATCTACAATTATTGAATGTTAATTCTCTTCCAGGAGATGACACAATCAGATGTTTTTGTTGTAGACTAGGATCCTGATTTTAGACTCAATTATACTAGTGTAAATTAGGACTATACCCACTGAAGTCAATGTAATAGGTTTGTAGAACCAATATTCATGGGATAAGAATAAGCCCTGAAGTGTATTTGTAACCTTCAGGTGGGCTAAATTCATTTAATTGCCCTTCTCCAGTGCCCCACAGAAATCAATCCCAATCCCTGTGAGGAAGCAGCTGGAGACCCAGGATCCAGTCTGTACAGGACTCACAGCGAAGCTTGCTCAGAGCTACACTCACACATTAAAATACTACTACAATAAACATAACAATGAACTTTATTAACTACTAACTAAATGAACCTTATCCTAAGAAAACAAAATACAATGAACCAAGAACAATCCCTCTAGAAAACCCCGCAGGAAAGATACCCAAGAGTCCCAAAGTCTGTGTGGAGTTCACCCAACTCTCAGCTACAGTCTTTGTTGGAATGTAGAGGCTTGAGTGGCAAGAAATCGCTGTCCTCTTCTTCCTTTGCTGGAATCCTCTGTAGCATTCCATGCAGGCTTTTTCTTCTCCTTTGCAACCAGCCCTCAGTCCCACATGCATGTCTGCAAGGTCTGTTGCAAATGACTCCATTACAGGGAGAAAACATCTTGTTCACTCCTGGCTCAGCTCCTCTCCAGAAAACTGAGCACATGGTCTCCTTTCAAGGCAGCTCCTGCCTGCTGTCTGCACACACTGCTGCTCTCATGTCATCTGACTGACAACATCACATCACACCAGCAGGGTACACTGTGGACCATGCTCAAAATGCTACCACTCCCTGCTTCTGGAAGTTTCTAGTTGTGGGTAGCTAATCTGCCCAACAACAGTAACCCACCCTCAGCAGCTTTCCCAGAGATAGCCTTTTCAGGCATATGGGTTACATATTGGTCTACACTACAAAAGCTTAGTTGCCTTAGAGAGTCTACACTCCAGCGGTGAGGGAATCCCCTGCCACCCCAGCCTTTCTTGTCGGGACCAGCATGGGACCCACATGGTCCAGGGACAAGGGAGCCCCAGCTCCCTTCTCCCAGGGAACCATGGCTCCTTGCAAGCCTCGGATCCATTGTCCCCAGCCCTAGGTCGACTTAGGCAATTAAGTCGACCGAGGGTGTCCACACTGGTTTTAGATCAACTTAACAAATCGACTTAGCCTTTAAGTTGACCTAACCACCGGTAGTTATTAAGTCAACTTAAGGAAGCCCTGGTGTGGACATGGAGTAATTTAGGTCGACTTAAGGATGCTTAAGTCGACCTAAATTGCAAGTGTAGACATACCCAAGGACTCCATGAGAAGAGACTTGTCTAAGAAGCCTTTGTCAACCTTGATACCTTCCTTCTTAGATCACAAACATAAGGAGCATTCTGAGTGTACCTTGGTACAGTCTCCGGTACCTTCCTCCTCAGCTCACATACCTATGGAGAGTATAAACTGCACGTCAGTACCATCCCCAATCCCTTCTCAGAAGCTTGGAACACTCCCCAGTCTCCCCATTCCTTTCCCATAAGAACCTCCTGATTACAGAGGAATGTGGCTGTCTCTTCTTAGGGGACATTCAGAAGTAACCCTGTCTGGTACTAGCACCCCAGTTGAAGTCAGAGTTCCCATCCATTCTACTATACCACAACACAAGACATTGACTACTGGTACTGACTCAAATGCCAGCCCTTCCTGGAGCCCAGTTGGCAATAGGGATCCCAATACCGATGCCACTGTCTCCAGCCTTCTTATTAACAACTTGGCAAAGGGTCCATTTGGGTGTTGGACTATATTTAGATTATTTATTTTCTTCACCTTGTTTTCAGTGCTTTGTAATTCAACTGCTTTTCTTTTTCTTTTAATCTATATGTCTAAAGAACCTTTTTACTGCTGATTTTAATTTCTTTGCAGTTCTTACTTTTTCTCTATACTTTCTAACTTCTAAGAGGTAGCTTCCCTCGTTGATCCATCCCTTCTTTCATTCCTGCTTTCTCTTAACAAGCAGTCTGAGATACTTGTTCATCCAGTTTGGAAGGCAACTCTTCCTTCTGAATTTTTGGCCTTTGCTTGGGATGCAGACTCCAGATACTTTAAGTTAAAGTTGCAAGAATGAATTACAAGCCTCCTTCACATTCAGATCATTGAGTTCTGCAGTCCAGCCCACTTCTGTAACTAATTTCCTTACTTTCTTAAGAATCTGTCCTTTTGAAATCAAGGCTCCTAGTTGCAGACCTATTTTTGTTTAGTTAGTTCAAACTGAATGAATTCAGTTTGGTTTTGTTCCGGTGTCGGCAACAGTGGCTCAGAGAGCCGCATGCGGCTCTGTGACTGCCCCCTTGTGGCTCCCTGGCAATCCTCTCCAGGGATCCAGGTGTGCAATAGCTCTCCCCTCTCCCTGGACAAGCACAGGTGAGTACTGGGGCTGAGGAAAGCAAAAAGGAACTGGGGGAAGGTAAAAGAGAAGGAAGGGGGAAAGGGGAGGAAAGTAGAGCAGGGAGAGGGGCGAGGTAGGAGGCTAGCCAGCTAAATATTGAGTGTAGCCACTAATGGCCCTGGTGCCAGATTCAGGCCACCAGTGGTGGCCATGTGGTTGCCCAGCCTGACTCAGGCCAGGAGCTCTGGCCCCGATTGCCAGGCCCCCTTGGCTCCAAGCCAAGCATCTCAGGGTGGCTGCAGGCCTCCTTGGCTCGGGACCAAGCATCTGAGATGCTGCTGCTCGGCTTGGAGCCAAGGGAGCCAAGCTTTTTTACCCTGGCTACTCAGCCCCTGTGGCTCAGGGCCAAGTATGGTAGCTGCGGCTGCAGCCTCACCTGCCCACCCCCCTGCCCGTGCTCCGCTGAGACGCACCCAGTCCCCTTGAGCTGGGGCCAGGCGTTCTCGCTGTGGCTGCTCACCCTCCCACAGCCCATGCTTGGCACCCAGTAGCCACGGTGAGAACGCCTGGCCCCAGCTCAAGAACACCGGGCTTTCTTGCCGCAGCTGCTGCCCACCCTCCTCCAGCCCATGCTCGGAGCCCAGCAGCAAGAACACCCAGTCCCCTGAGCTGGGGCCGGGCATTCTCGCTGCGGCTGCCTGGCTTCCTGTGCTCTGATCTGGGAAGCCAAGGCTGTGGCTCCTCCCCACCCGGCTGTCTGTCTGTCTGGTAAAGAACTACACCTGCAAGAATCCGATACATATACAAAGGCTTTAATAGGTATCCATGATTTTATAAATAGCAGAGAAACAAGAAACTGGGGAGCTTATTACATGACCACTATTAATAAAGCTCTGAGGAGAAAATAATGTCAAGCATTCCCATTCTTCTGATTTAATCTGTAAAAAATACAAAAAATGTTACAAAATTTCTACAAAGTTTCGGTCTTGCAAATTTAGCAGACTTCAAAGTTTCATCAAATAATGGCTGCCCGTCCTACCCCCACCCCTCTGCATGGGGCTAGGCAGCCACAGCCATGGCTGCCTCCCCCCTCCACGCCTTGGTGTCCTGTCTGCAGCTGCCTAGTCCCCTGAAGTCAGGACCAGGCGTTTTGGCTGCAGTAGCCCAGCCCATGGATCTGGGTTGGGTGTGTTGGCCGTGGCTGGCTGAGCTTGGCTCAGCACTTGGGGCCCTCCATGGTGTCCGCAGCAGCTGGCACTGGAGCACGGCTGGGGTGAAGTGAAAGGGTGTGGGGAGAGAAGGCAGGCCAGGGTGAAGGGATGTTGGGGGCAAACATGGTGGGGGTGGATGGAAGGGGTGGTGGATTGTGGGGGGTGAGTCTGGCAGGTGAGATGGTAGTCTTGCACCCTGAGGTCAATTCAAATTTGTCTCCTCCCTCTGACTCATGCCTCCCCATCCTGTGCACCTTCCCCAAAGGGCAGGAGGGACCCAGTGCTACCCTTCAGCTGCCCTAGGCTGGGAGTATTTGTAGGGGCACTCAGGTCCCCTGGCCCCGCTGCTGGGCTGCAGGGGAGTTGGAACTGGGACCTATCCACTGCCTAGTATTTTACCTAGCTCGCCCCTGGTAAGAGCTCTTAATGTGTTCCATAATCTCCTCTGTTTTCAGAGTCCGCCCCAGAGTCTCTACGTCTGCTTGTTGCATCGCATGAGTGTTCGATTTTAGATAAAGGTATTTCATTATGTGTGCAACAAAGATTAGCAGCAGTAAAAACTGGCATTCAGTTCAAAATTAAACTGAAATTATATGAAGGGTCAGTCAGATGGCTTCAAAAAAAAAGGAAAATTGAGGCTGAAAGACAAGAATTCAGAAATGAATGGATTGAATTGTTCACATTTATACCCACCTCGGCTGGGTTCTCATTATGTTTAATTTGCAATGAAAAACTGGCTAACAACAAAAAGTTGAATCTCGAGAGGCATTTTGCACACAAACATGCTTCATTCACTGAGAAATATCCAGCTGGAGATTTCAGGAAGAGGGCGATTGAGGAGCTACTGTACAAAGTGAAGCAGAGCAAGAATAGCTTCTCACAATGGATGAAGACAGCACTATCGCCACTAGCTTCGCGATAACCCAAGTGATTGTGAAACATGGACATCCATTCACAGATGGCGATTATATAAAGGAGTGCTTCAAGATAGGAATAGAAAACCTGTTTGCAGATTCCCAAACCAAAAAAGAAGTCATTCAAAAATGTAATGATATGCCATTGTTTGCAAAGACAGTTAGGGACCGATCAATAAAAATGGCCACAGACATTAGCAGCCAGCAGATCAGAGACATAAACTCAGCTCTGGCCTACTCAATCATGTGTGATGAATCATGTGATATTGATGACATAGCACAGGTTGCCCTCCTCTGCAGGTATGTGAATTCAGAGGGTCCCCAAGAGGATCTCATTGAACTATTGTCGCTTAAAGGCCAGACACAGGGAAAGGATATTTTTACAGCAATTGTAGATTATCTGAAGGCCAAAGAAATCAATACAAGCCACATGGTCTCTTTGTGCACAAACATTTCCACCTGAGATCATGGAAGTGATGACCCTGGTTGTGCAACTTGTCAACAAAATAATGGCAAAAAGACAGAACCATCGACAGTTCTGCAAACTTCTGGAAGAGGTGAACTCTCAATATTCCGACCTACTTTTATACAGTAAGGTACGTTGGCTATCAAGGGGAAAGGTGCTGACGTGATTTGCTGCCTGTCTTGAAGAAGTGAAGGTGTTCTTGCTTCAAAAAGGCCAAGAATACATGGAACTTGAAGATCCTCTGTGGCTGCAGAAATTTTACTTCATGGTTGACATCACCTCACATTTAAATGACCTCAACAGAAAACTTCAAAAAAGGGGAAAGACAGCTATCTCACTTTTGGAAGAAGTACTGTCATCTGAGCAAAAACTGACTCTGTGAGAGACCTGGAAACTTGCTTGCTGGTTCATTTCCCATCACCGAAACAATTCAAAGAGCAGAACAATGAGCTTGATAATAAGAATCTCAGAGATGTGATTCTAAACACGCAACAATCGTTTGCTGTGCAATTTCAGAAGTTCAGAGAGCAGAGGGCAACTTTAAAGTCTATTTGAACCCCCTTAATGCTGACACGTCTTCACTCAACTTTTCTGCTTTTCTGAGAGTGAAGCAACCAGATTTTGAGCTGGAATTGGCCGATCTGCGGACCAAGGAGTTGTGGACTTCAAAATTCAGTGGCCTACTGACAGACATTGAAAATCTAGAAAGACAGAAGTCTACCCTGGCACTAAAACACAGGTGGAAAGAAATGCATGATCTCTGCAAACAGTATCAGCTTGTATCTGATATGTGGAATTCCTTACCAGACAGCTACAGCAACCTGAAGAGATATGCATTTGGCATTCTTTCCATTTTTGGATCAACGTACCTATGTGAACAAGTGTTCTCAAGCATGAATTACATCAAAAGCAAAGTGCGAAGCTGACTGAACGATGAGAGTTTACAGTCCTGCTTTAAAATGAAGACAACATCATACAGGCCTCGTATTCAACAGCTCTGCAAAGAGACTCTTAAACAGATACCGCACTGAAATGGTAAGTTGATCGGAGATTCTTAAGGATTCTTAAAATAACTGTACCGAAGATGGTATAGATACAAAAAACCCCCACAATTTCATTGGTGTGAATTCACGTTCACAAAAATAGTTTTTTAGAATCAATACCTAATTATTACTATTTGTATTGAATATATTTCCAGGCATATTCATGTGACTGCGGATGTCCTAAGAGGGAGGGACACATGCGAGATAGAGGGGGCAATACGAAGCGTCATGCAATGGAGGACTGAGTCATTAAAACACATCATACACTGTTAAAATGTTTATATGTAAATTGTTTATTAGCATCATTAAACAGCATTTTTTGTTGTTAAAAATCAATATGCATCTCTTGTCTATTATTCAGTTTCTTAACCAGGAGGCTACCCATTGTGGCTCTCAAAACACTTGGTTCTTAAAGGAATTTTAAAAAATGGCTCTTCTTATGTTTTGGGTTGCCAACCCCTGGTTTAGTTAGTTCAATCTGAATTCATTCATGATAACTTAAACCAATGTTGTCTTCTATACCCAGTTCTTCCTTGAGGTCCTTGCTATATACTAATATAACTCTAAAATGGCATCACCTCTTATTGGTTTGGTGAATATTAGATGAAGAAATGTGTCAGCTATCACATCCAGGAATATCTGTTCCCTACTGTTATTGGTATAATTTATTCTCCAATCTATAAGTGAGAAGTTAAAATCTTCCATGATCACTCAGTTCCCAGTAGCATATATTTCATTAAAAATATTAAAGAGGTTTCTATGCACATCCAAATAGGTTCTTTGAGAGATATTTTGTTTACCCTCCTTCCTTTCTGCTGGCTAAAACTTCTAATTAAGTGTGCACATCCTATAGTGGTACACTCACAGGGACAACACAACTTGAAGAACTCAAGTTATTGTACAGTAAGTAACCACTCTTCCTCTATTATTTAAGAATTGTATTATGACATTACATTCAGGCCTGATTCTCAATTCAGTTTATCCAGCTTTACCTTAGTTACACTCGTGTAAAATTCGAATTAGAGTGGACACTCATGTTCCCTGTATAAATTATATCTCCTGTGGACAAGAGCTGAAAGACATCACCTGTTTTTCATATCCAGTGCATGATGTAAGCAGCGGTGGGGAGTAGCCATTTTCCTAACCAGTAGGAATTTTGTCCTGAAAAATTGACCTTTTATTTTGAGAATGCTTGAAGATAAAGACCCTGTGTTTCAGGAAGGACTCTTTCCTCATCACTGCCATGCAATACAAGTGTTCATTTGATTCTTGTTCTACTTTGTGACGGTGATGTTCCTTGGCATTTTGGAAGTAATCTTGCTCACAAAAGCTCATATAACTGTGTCAAGCAGTGCCACTTCTATTTGTGCCTCCCCACTCTCCGCCCCCCCCCCCCCAAAAAAAAACCCCTTATCGTTCAGTGGTGATTAGGTTTTGTTATTTTTTACAATGTTCTTAACACTAGATTTATCAGACCAATATAATTACAACTACAAGTGCTACAATAAGTATCAATAGAATCAGAAGAAGATTCTCACAGATGGTCTGGCATTCAGACAGAAACCATTATGTCTTTCATTGCTCTTGATTCTTTCCCTCCTTTTCAGAAAGAGTAGTCTCTCTGCTATCCAGATTCTGATTTGTAGTTATGGTCTCCTTTCTTTTTAACTGGTGGTATTTAAAGATGCAGGTCCCTGGATGCATATAATGAAAGGACAATCCCTGTACCAAACAGGTTACAGTCTAGATAATTCCAAAGGGGTAGCCGTCGAAGTGGGATTTTCTCCCACGAAAGCTCATGCGATTAATAAATCTGTTAGTCTTTAAAAGTGCCACAAGACTCTGTTGTCAGTCTAGATAAAGTAAGATATGACAGGTGGCTACAACCACCAGAGGGGGGCATCCTTAGGCAACACTGAGAAAGTTAGGATTAGTCCAATAAACTGTGGCTTCAACACGCCAGCTGCCTAATGATTGCCAGGTGTTTTGTTGCGACGATAGCATAGTTTTAAGTAGATATTTAAAGAAGGAAAAGTATCTTCATTGTACAGCACACACCTGCAGAGTTCTTCAGTTCAAAATATGTTGGCAGTGTTAAAAATACTTTAAATAATGACAGCTGAACTTTTGTATCACCAAATTATTCTTTTGGGGAACTGGTAAGAGCTAAATTCCACCAAATAATGTATCTACAAGTGAATAATAGAAGCAATTCTATTTCTAGTAGATGATTTTAAAATGAAATTAAAATAATTTAGTAAGTTCATCAGCTTCTTTTTTTGTTTGTTTGTTTTGGTTTGGTTTTTGCCACAGGGGCTAATTAGAATATTAGTACAAATCTGAAATGATGGTTCTTTTTAAACTCCCTGCAAAATTTCTCCATGACATTGCCCTCCCTCTTCAATATACTGGCAGAATACATATCTTATCTTTCTATCTATTTGATCTCTGGGTCAAATTCTTCCCTCAGATATGAATGTGCAACTTCTATTGACATGAGTGAGAGTTGTGCATATGCAAAGCTAAATTCTAAATCTAATGACATAGTGAGAGTCTCTCCATTGTCAATGGACTTTGGATCAGACCTTCATAGCAGAAGAAAGATATGGACTTACATGGCTTGTTGTGGTAAAAAGGATATTATTTGTTCAGCTCAGAGTTTGAAGATATGATTCTTTCCCTAAGTTTGTTTCTATCTGGGATATAACCTAACTATCTATTCTTTCAATACAACTCCTGTAATATAGTTTGAAGCAGTATAGACATATTAACTGTTGCTGGGCATATACAGGCTCAGGCAAAGGCAGGTTTATAACCTGCTAACTCTTAGCAACAATTCATTTCTTTTTGTTTGCTCTTTTCTATAGGGAGGAAACTGAAAAGCATTATAATAATCTCTCCAGATATTTAAAAAGAGAACCAGGGAAAGATTTCAAAGCACTTGAGAGGCAATTCATGATCTGGGTCACACCACTGGTTCAAAATGTACTCTTCAATATTCACTTTTAATTTAATTCAGAAATAAAATGTATGATGAAGCAAACTAGCATCAGTGCCTTGTTCAAGGTCTCAGATATTGGATTTAGTTCCCTGATTAATACATTAGATCAGGTTTCTGGTTCTGAATACTACCAGTCCTTGATCTAGGTTATACTTCTATAGATCTAAATATTATTAGTAATAGATGTAATTTATATAGTGCCATAATTGTTCAGTAGAGGTATCTATCAAACACATAGCAAACAGGAAGGTGTGTATTAGGCTTGCATAGTAGTTAGAGAGTTTATCCAATATCAGGCTGGGTTTGGCTTTCTTTAGAGTTCTCAATCATCAGTGAGAGCCGAAAGGTCTATAAACATGAGCTAATGCTTTTTTCATAGATCCCCAGCTGCCTTCTCCTCACCCCAACTATGCCTCCCTAGCACTCCCTTCTTCTGAATATTAATTAAATGCAGTGGGCCTTCCCCCTTCTTGAGCTCTACAGGAATCCTAAGATCTTTAAAATGAGCTTTTATTGGCTTCCATCCTCATCAAACCAATTAATATTTTTTCCTGTTCTAGCTCTTTTCCTCAGCCCGTAACTAGTTAGTAGTGCCTTGGGGGAAAGAGGGGGGACAGGAATAATTTGTCTCATGATACCTATAGTAGTTCATAATTTCCCAGAGGAGCTACGTAATAGTGTGAACCCCACCCTGCCATTAACATTGTGTATATTATATTTATCAATCCATAATAATAATTATAATAAAGTGGGAGAGAGTCACACCACGGTCTATTTCATGAAAAATGTCTGCTAGATAAAAAGCATGCAGAAAAGAAAATAATTGCAACCTTCCTTGTCCTGCTAGTGGGAGGTGCCCAGCCAGGCAGCGGGTGTTTAGATGTAGCATATTCCCACATTGCATCCTGCCCATGCAGATCAACTGGAATTCAATTGAGCTCAAAGCAGTGGTTCAGTGGCCTAAGAAATGCAAATCAGATTAGGTGATCTGGTGTTCCCTTCTGGTCTTAAACTCTGTTTCTCTAATTCCAGTGCTCATTTCCCTAATCCCAGAATAATACTGCATGCCCTCTCTGAGGCTGAGTCTAATCTGATGACTAAGGCTCCTTGTTGATGAAGGGTAGTGTCATTGACTTCTGCCTGTACACACTGTAAATAAATATGTTGCAGCATTCTTGGCTCTAAACTTTAAAATATTAATGGCAGAAGCACCATAGAGTAAACCCATTGTTGATAGAATAAAATACATATTTACATTAAAGTATTTTGAACAGCAAAGAAGTAGTATATTGGAATGTAGCTGTAAGGGCACTTAGCAAATAAGTTTGCCAGAGCATCTTTGTGCTACTTCCAACAATCACATTGTGGAAAATGGGAACACCGGATGGTATTTACAGTAATGTTTTAGCACTGAATGACTTTAATAAAGGAAGTGTGAGGATGACCTTTTCATCACTTAAGGAAGAGTACTCTAGCTTGTCCAAGAAGAACTGAAATAATTAATCTTCTTCCTTTAAAAATGCTCTGTATAAAATGAGCAAATATCAGATATTTCCTGCACTGAGATGCAACCCACCCATGTTTGCAAAAATGAATGAAGACAGATAAAAATCATGTGTTTTATTACAATTTTAGAAAAGAGTTTTCAAAAAGAATCTTAACAGACACAGCTTAAGGTTCAAATTATAGTGGGACAGTATGCAAAAATATCTGGACATCTCCAATACTCATACTGCTCATGCAAGGCAGGTAGTTGTACAGTTAAGTGTATTTCTGTGCAGCCAAAAAAGTTCTTTTGGGTTTTGTTTGTTTGTGTGTGTGTTTTCACATTTTAAAATCTGAGCCATAAACTTTAGTGAAGAAAAAAAACCCTCACCGATGTAAATTTGGATATGTGTGTATGATGCATAACTAATTTCTCCTGTAAAACAGAAAATTTTTAAAATTCTAGCAATCATACACTGTAATGTTAGAACCGCATCACAACATCACCTCTGAAACCAGCATTAAGTATAAAGCGGGGACGAGAGGGAGAGGAGGAGGAAGCGTCCATAAACTATTTAAGTTATCTTCCACCGGGTCATATAGTACCCATAATGGATACAGACTGTGGATATGTCAACACATATTTCATTTTTAATTTTTAAGTTTAGTTAAGTATTTATACTTTGCATGTCTTATAGCCTTTATCATCTAAGCATTTCAATGCTCTTTAAAACTAAATTCAGCATATATAAAATACTTATTAATTAATTAATTTACAACTAGCTTAATTCAGAAATTGCAGTCTCTAGTGAACAATCAGACCTAGAGGCATAGGACAGATTGTCATGTCTATTTAATCTGTGTAAAACTGGAATAATTCCACTGAATCATTCCAAATTTACACCAGTACAATTGAGATCAGAATCTGGCTCATATTTACCTCTGAAATAATTTTTTCTCCTGTTTAAATTAATGGGAATGAGATAGGAGAACGTATCTGACTGAGGCACTATTCCGCAAGATACTTAGGCATGGGGCTAATTTTAAGTATGTGACTAGTTTTATTGACTGCAACAGATCTAATTATGCTTAAAGTTAGGCACATGCAAAGAACCTTGTTCGGTCAGGAGTTAGGGAGAGGACTGTGTCTTTCAGTCATACTCTTTGGGGATGTGGTGGGGTGGGCTAGCTGGGGTCTACTCCTTCCCAATGGAAGGCTTAGCGGGCATTGTCATTTAGGAAGCGCATCTCCCAGAGTTCCTGAAGAGAGCAGTCACTGTGCCTGTCAAAGAACAGACAATGTTCAGTCTCTTCCATGAGATGGATCCATCTCCCATTGATCATCTTTAGATCTGACAGCAGTGTGATTTCTGTTTGATCCTTGTATTTCCTGAGCTCAAGGACCTCCATTATGGCTGACAGCTGCACAGTCATACAGATAGGGAAGGGATCTTTGTGCCTTCTTCCTCCTTCACTTACTGATATTAGCGATGATCCAAGAACAAACTGTCCATAGGAATATTGCTTAAATCCTCCTTTGTGAATGTTTCTTTTCCATTCCATTAGAAAACTTTAAGGAATTGCATTGGAAATATAATTCAGAACAGATCCCTAGACACCTTTCCTCTAAGATGCTGAAAAATGGCTTCCCAAAGTTCCTAAGAAATATTTTATTTCTTTGTTATGTCATTTGAAATTGCCAGTTATATCATGTTGGACATATTCATTATGGATCTTTCAAGAGATTAGAGAAAGATAAAATCCCCAGTCTTAAGCCAGGGCAGCACCATAGCAGCTCCAACTTTCCCTTATGACTAAAAGGAGAGCAGGGTTTAAACAGAGACCAAGATCAGCTGTGGAAAATTGAAAAAAAACAGTCAATGAAAATGTTGCCAATTGTATTATATCATGATTTTTGCAGTTATTAAAAGTGTAATCTATTTGTACCTGCCATTTGCCTTAGGAGACGGCAGAAGATAATGAAAATATTTTACTATCTATTTTCAAATTATAAGCTGTTGTTTCCAAAGAAAGTCAAAACCCATGTATATTATCACATTATTGTTCTCTGGGGACTGCAGTCACTATAGTGATTGTAATTACATGGCTTCATTAACTTTCTACATTCTACCTGTTATGGGGGTTTCACATTAAGAAAATTTGCATATGCAGGAAATGAATGCCATTTACAAGGAGCTAATGTCATTAAACATTTAAGCAGCTCTTTCAAGTAAACAAGAGATTTTCATTGGAATATCTTTTTAGCGTGTCTTTAAAACCAATATAGTCACAATTTTCACTTTAAAGGAAAATCTGTAAGAAACATTTAGAGTGAAACATTAGTAAACAACTGGGTTTTTAGCAAACCTAATTCAAAATTGTAAATAATTCAATTAACTGCAGCACGACCATTACAACATATAATCAAGTACAATATCCTCCTGTCAGATTAACACCAGTTCATAATAAGATTGGGTGTGTTTCCTGATATGATATACTGTACTCAGTGACCCATATTTAAATAGCATATGCTATAAGAACTTACATTTTCTCAAATGTAATTGCCTAGAGCCTTGCTATTAACTTTGACTTCATATAAAAATAACCTTCAATTTTTAGTTACAAGCTATAAAAAAGCTGCAACCAGAGAAAAGGAGCCAACCTGCAAAAACATTTTTTATTCTACCTTTATAAAAATTCAATAAATGCTTTGTTCGTGCTTTCAAATACTTTCTATGCTTGGGCCTGATCCAAAATACGCTGATGAAAGTCTCTCTATTGAATATAGTAGGCTTTGAACCAGCTCCTGATATATTATGCATGAAATCCTGGCTCTGTTTAACTCAGTGGCAAAAATCCCATTGACTTCAATAGAGCCAGGATTTCTCTCTGTCTACAGTCCAAAGCTCTTGCACCTTGCCTTTCCCAGCACCCTCATTGTACCACTGAATTTTGTTATAAAACTCCACATTCCCATATGTTCCCATACTTAGTTCCCAAGAATCATGTAAAGTAGTAATAGTGATAATCTCAGAACAGGTTAGATAGTTAGGACTAGATCCACAAAGGGACTTGGGCATTGTAAAGCCTCTGTCTTAGGTCCCCTGCTGCTCAGTGGAATTCACAGACTTGAATTAAGCATCCAGGATCCCTGAACAATGCATGGTGACTTAGATGCCTAAGAACGGGATTCTTTATATCATTTTGGACATGTTCATTATGTATCCTTCAAGGATTAGAAAAAGATAACATCCCCATTCTCGAGTGGGGAACTGTTTAAATTAGTCAATAGGAAATGCCAAGGAGAGATGTAGGATTTACATCTTGTTGGGAGGAGATGCCTTCCTTATCTCAATATTCCTAGCCATAAAACTCCTGAAATTAGGAGCATAAATAAGGTTAGCTCTTGAAAAGCCAAATGCTTAAATACGGGAGAGAAAAAAAGACACCCATTCCACTACAGCCAATAGCCTGATGCTCAGAGCCCTCAGCTAGGACATGGGAGGCTGGCTTGTTTCCAAATTCCTCCTTTGCCTGATTTGTAGAAGGGACTTAGACCCAGGTTTCCCATTTCCCAGATGAGTGACTAAAGTTCTGGACTGCAGATTTATTCTCATTCTTGCCCAGTGAGGATCTTAGTGGTGCCTAAATGTTAGGCTTAAGTGCTTAAAATGGCAGATAGGTGCCTAAATCACTCTGTGGATCTAGACCTTAGAACTTTCTCCATAGTGGCCATCTCTCTAAGTTATGATAAATATAGCTAGAAATAAGAAAATAGGCTTTGTCATGACATTTCTGCTACTTTCTGTCTCTGGTCAGGTGAAATGCCAGAGAACCAGATTTTCTTACTTCCCTCACAAGGACGCTGAGAGGTTTATTTTTGTAGATCAGCTTCAGATTCTCTGATGAAAAGTGCTAGAGAGAAGTACAATGCAGTAAAGGCTGGACTATGTCCTGCCATTGTGAGGGTGTGCAAGGGAAGGAAGTTTTCCCAGTTACAACAGTGCAGAGCATAGTATCAGATGTGTGGTTTCCTGGCTGAAAAGATTGTATGAGGTTAGGAATCCCAAGCACAACAGACAGAGTGGGGAGGAAAAAAAGAAGCAGACCACAACACTATAACCCTTCTGTACCAGTAAACTCACCGCTCTGGGAAAAGCATAATATATCTTTTTTAAACAACATTTAAAATCAGTGGTGTTGACCCTGGACTGCGCTGGGGCTGCTTTAAAGTTGGCCCCAAAAGGATTACCACTTCAATGTTGAAGGATCCTTTGGTGCCACAAAGGTAATGCCTCCCACACCTTTCTGTGAGGTGTGGCTAGTGCAGGGGGCATGGCCTGAAGTGAGGAGATGTCTGTGGTTTCCCTACACCGCAGCAATCCTCGGTTATTTTATCAATCCATCAGGGCCATTGCCAGGTGACTCATTTAGGACAGCTCTCAGGCTGCTCAAAGTTATGCTGCAAGAATAGCAGGCAAACAAGTGGCTCAGAATTAGAGGAGCACTATGTTGGATTCATGCCATTTTTAAGGGCCTCACCTCCATATTATTGAACTGCACTACAGGCTCACTGGATGCTGCAGAGAACTAGAGCCAATGAGTTCCTATACTGTTCATTGAATTCTTTTATCTTACTACTATATTGCAGTGTGACCACGCATCCTCAATGTAGCTCAAACATTGCTGTGTCTCCTTGGGTGAAAATCCTCTATCCTTGGATGCAGGACTGGATTAATGCTCCTGTGGGCCTGGACCTATTAGCTTTTATGGCCCCCTGTGGCAGTGGTAATTTTAACCGGCCTGTCAGCTGAAGTGGGCTGGGGAGGCGCAGGTGACTGCCCAGCTGGGCAAGAAGCCTAGCCTAGGGCCGGAGAGCGTTGGAGCTACGCCTCTGGGCCAGCCTGGACCAGTAGCCACTCCAGCAGTAGGGGCAGGTGGCAGACTGAGAGTTGCCAGCGCCCAAGCTTACATTTCTGCCCCCCCCAGGTCTTGTGTCCTCCTCTCCCCCCTCCCCCACACAGGGCAGGAGGAGTTTCAGTGCCGACACCCAGCTGCCCTGCAGAGGGCGGGCCAAAGATTTGGGGGTGTGTGCAAATGAAGGCTGGACTCCGCTGCTCCTCACCACCCTACCCCTGGCCTGGACAAGCCCTTCACAACATGCAGGGAGGAAGGTGCTAAGGGGCACCACTCAGCACCTCCTGTGTTCCCCCCACAAACACGGCACACAGACCTATGCAGCAGTGCTCTGGGGGCTGGGCCTTGGAGCAGTGCAGGCTGGCACTGGGGTGCAGCACTGGCTGGTAGTGCTCAGGCCGGAGGCACTTTGGGGCCTGATTTATTTGTGTGGGTCCCCGCTTAGTCCAGGGCCCTGGGCTTCAGCCCCTAAAGCTCCTGCATTAATCCAGCCATACTTGGATGGAGAAGTCTTGGTCTCCCAGTTAAAAACTGATTATGTGTCCATGAATTTTCCTTCTCTGTCCTTGGTCATTTGCTTTTTTCAACCCTAGCTAATGGAAGGTCTTCAATTTTTCCTGGTCAGTGCTCCAAGTTGTTTAAATCATTGGATAAAGCCTCTTTCCCACTCACCCATGGATTAATTTTCTTGAAACAGCTGACATTAACAGTTTCCCTCATTCTTTTTCAAAACTGAATAATTCTGAAATATAATATTCATTTGTCCTAGAGAACTGATTTGTGATTGACCATTCACAGATCTCAAACTTCATTTGAAATTCCAAAGGGGTAGCCGTGTTAGTCTATTGTAGAAAGACAACAGAGTCTTGTGGCACTTTTAAAGACTAACAGATTTATTAATCGCATGAGCTTTCGTGGGAGAAAATCCCACTTCGTTACAAGCTATTAGAAGAACCATCCAGGATGATGATACAGCTAAACTTGTGGCTGAACTCTGTGACTTTGTACTCACCCACAAACATTTCAGATTTGAAGATGATCTATACCTTCAAGTCAGTGGCACTGCCATGGGTACCCGCATGGCCCCACAATATGCCAACATCTTTATGGCCGATTTAGAACAACGTTTCCTCACGTCTCATCAAAAAGCACCCCTACTTTACCTACGCTATATTGATGGCATCTTCATCATCTGGACCCATGGTAAAGATGCCCTTGAAGATTTCCATAGAGATTTCAACAATTTCCACAACACAATCAAACTCAGCCTGGAACACTCCACACAAGAGATCCACTTTCTGGACACTACAGTGCAAATTAGTGATGGACACATAAAGACCTCCCTATACCGCAAACCTACTGATCGGTATAGTTACCTACATCCCTCGAGCTTCTATCCTCGACACACCACACGATCCATTGTGTACAGTCAAGCCCTAAGATATAACCGCATTTGCTCTGACCCTTTAGACAGAGACAGACACCTTCAGGATCTCTACCAGGCATTCTTAAAACTACATTACAAACCCACAGAAGTGAAGAAACAAATTGACAGAGCCAGACGGGTACCCAGAAGTGAACTACTGCAGGAGAAGCCCATGAAAAATAACAACAGAACGCCACTGGTCATCACCTACAACCCCCAAGCCAGACCTCTTCAACACATCATCAAAAATCTACAGCCTATTTTACAAGATGATCCCTCACTCTCTCAAGCCTTGGGAGACAGACCTCTCCTTGCTTTCAGACAGCCCCCTAATCTTAAAAGGATACTTACCAGCAACTACAGATCACAGAGCAGAAACACTAAAGCAGGAACACAGCCCTGCAGCAGACCACGCTGCCAACTTTGCCCTCATATCTACACTGATGACACCATCACAGGGCCTAATCATGCCACCTACTCCATCAAGGGTTCGTTCACCTGCTCATCCACCAATGTGATTTATGCCAGCATGTGCCGGAAATGCCCCTCTGCCTTATATATTGGACAGACAGGACAGTCTCTGCCCCAAAGAATCAATGGACACAAATTTGACATCAGAAATTGAAACACTGCAAAACCTGTAGGGGAACACTTCAATCTCCCTGCTCACTCCCTTAACGACTTGTTAATAGCTGTGTTGAAACAGATGAATAACAAATCACAGCTTCAAAGAGAGTCTGCAGAACTCGAATTTATATGCAAATTTGACTCAGTTGCCTTGGGGTTAAACAGGGACTATGGATTTTTCTCGCATTACATCAAGTGAATTGACCTCCACCTCCCCTATGTGCTGTTCCCCAGTGTTTTGAATCCTAACACCTATTTTGATTTGCTGTTACAGCCTGACCTGATGCTATGTCATACACTCCCCTGCATTTAATTTCCTCCCACTCTGTAACTTTCCTATCTTCAAAGCGTCTGACGAAGTGGGATTTTCTCCCACGAAAGCTCATGCGATTAATAAATCTGTTAGTCTTTAAAAGTGCCACAAGACTCTGTTGTCTTCATTTGAAATGTATTGGTTTTCTGGACAGCATCAACTATGTCACTGGGACTTTGTTGGCTGAACCTTTTCTTCTGTGTCACAGTTAACACATCTTTTCTCCTTTGCATTTTCTTCTTCTCAGTGGGCATATTTTTTCCTTTGCTTTGTTAACAGCTGGTCTTAAGGAATCTCAGTGTTGTATAGTTATTTGTGGGTTAGACTTTTTACTCTCTTGGTACCTGCTGTCTTCACTTCAAGCTTCTAAACCGGTAATTGGTAACAAGTTTCTCTCAGTGGGTTTTACACACAGCTGCAAGGCAGAAAATAAACAGTCCTTTCAAGCCCACACTCTTAGGGGTGCAATCCTGTGCTAATTACTTCTCCAGTTTCCTAACAGAAATTTTAAAGGGATATTATCCAATTTATTAATAGATTTAAAAACATTTCCAGATTTTAGGTAGTGCCTTCAAAGTTGCTATGAAGTGGTAAAAATATATGACAATGTTGCAAATCAGTGTATAGTTTTGTTTTGTTTTAATCTTTGTGTTCTTAGGCTTTCAATTAATTATAATAGTAACTCACTTAACCAAAAATACTGTGTTTTCATACAGATGTTTATTATATTGTTGTCCTATCTAATTTTTTAAGTCACAGAGCACAAAATTAGAATATCATGCAGTGTAAACTTTATTTTCATGTTATTGTTAAGTAGGTTGATTGGAAAAAATCTGTCAAAAAACTTTTTGATGGCACATTTGGTTTTCAATTTAATTAAAATATTCATAGAAAAAAATCAAATTTTGAAACAATAAATTTATCAGCAGTCCAAACCCCTGAAAATAGTTTATTTATTTAAATTTTCAGCAGCTTTGGGTGGAAGAATTTTGGTTTTCACTTTGACAAAAAGTCAAAAAAAATGTTTTGGAAAAGGCAGAGAAAACAAACAAAAACATTTTTGAACCTACTCTAGTATTAATTGGGTGGGTCACGACTTCTCACATCCACAAGAGGAAGAAAAAAATATACATTTTGCTGAAGGCACAACATATATACATATCTTTGTGCCTGTGCATGCATGCACAAGGAAATAAATTAAATAGATTGAATTAAGATTCAGTTTCTTTACACTTACACCATAATGTTCCTCAATTAAGAAAAGATTCTCTTTCCACAGAAACATATTTTTTTTAAAAATGTAATTTAGAGCTTTTCCCTCAAAGTTTTTCTAATACTGTTGTCTAGTAGTCTCTTCTCCCAAAATGGAGCTAGGAATTGACTCTGGTTGTATTAAGCTAATTATATGACTGTTTCACTATTTAATGGATATGTAAAGGATTCCTTTGATGGTTTGTATCACGATTTGTCTGAAACTAAATCAAAGAACTAAACAGATATGATGCAGGATGGGATGTGTGTATATCCATATAGTGAAGAAAATGGCAAGCATGAGAAGGAGAGGAAGTGTTCATGCTAATGCTGAACAATGGTTGTTTTGAATTCAGTAGAGAAAAGGAATTAGCTCCCCCCCTTCCCTCCCCCCCAAGGCAGAGTAGCTGCAACTACACTATCCTTACTGATTCAGCTCTACAGTTAGAAAGTTTGGTAACACTGACTTCCAGTTTCAATACCTGGATCATGCTAATTCCTACCATGCCATATATGTAGACGTATTTCTTTTTTTAAAGAAAAGGATCATCAATAACGTGAGGAGACTTTGGTTCCACACGGATTCCACATTTTTTATTCCATAGCATCTTTAAGTTATAACTGTGGTTAGAAAAGACAAATATTTGCCTGAGTGTATCAAGTAGTAAGAGAAAGGAATTAAAGCAACAGTGGCAAAGAAAACCTGGCATCATTTTAAAAGTTGGAGTTGGTGAGGTGTAGCTGCAGATACAGCATTGCTTCTGGAAGATGCAAGGCCCAAGGAGTAGTCCAAGAGCCTGGCAGTTACAAGGACAAACTAGCTGTTTTTCCACCAGCCTAAACCAGATATTCCTTCTATTATTGTCCCTGCAGTGCAGGGGAAATTTATATCACCTTTAGAGAGCACCACATACATAACTGGCTTTACCACAGGCATTATTTAGAATTTGGGCTTTTTGATGTGTGTTCACCAAGAAACAAAAACATTCTTAAGGAACTTAAGAGTATTAATCTCCACAGAAGAGGTTTTGCCATCAGTTTCTTTATTTCTGAATGTAAGATATCAAGAGTTAACCTAAGAGCAGCAGACATTGCTTTTTGTGTGTTTGAGAAGCCATCTTGACTGTTTCAGGATGTTATGTGAAATCTATACCTTTCTATTTCCTCAAAGGGATAACACCCTCTCAATTGACTCCGCGCATTGAAGAGAATTGCATGGGCAATCTCATTTTATTACACTCAATGGTCCATGCACTGACTATTTGAACAAAAGGAGTATTCTATTAAGCTTGTGCCTGTTGAGGAAAGTGCAGTAATAAAGTATTACTAAATGTCTTTCTATTACTTCCAGACTGGCACACACAGGATTTTTTAAGAAAAAGAAACAGTTCTTTTGTAAGCACTAGCATGATGAACCCAATGACAAAAAAAGATCATTGAGAATCCTCTGATTTAGAAGGGCAATTTCTAATGAAAGTATCCATCTTATGGTATAGTATATATTTTTGACAATTGTGTAAATCAAAATGGTGGCACATAGGGACTCTGAATTGAAATGATATATCTTTTATGATATGTTTAATTCCCAAACACTGTTTTCTCCTTATAAACAATAATTACATGGTAAACAGAATTCGATGATTTACAAAGCCAGAAAAAATTCAGCTTGACCACGTTATGTGCTGTTGCAAATAAGAATTCTTAACGTTGTTTAACAAACGACTTTTTTTTTTACCTTTCATTAGAGCCCCTTGTTGCCATCCAATCTTGATTTTAGAAATTAAAGCTAACAACCAGATTGAAAGAATCAGGAGAATAACAGCATGGGGCATAGTCTCCTAGCCACAACTAACAGCATGAGGCTAAGCGAACCTCAAGCTATTCCAGCTCTGAGAGGAAAGTGTGTGTGCATGCATGTGGAGTGGGGGTGGGGGAGTCCAAGCAATTGCTAGAAAACTCAATTATAGCAACCCCCAGCTATAGTCAAGCACTTGTGAATGTTGACACTAAAGCTTTTTCTGCTTAATGTTTTAATTAAATATCTAGAAGCCAACTATTCTCCTCCATCAGTGTCAGAGCAGTGCTTTCTCTGTGGATAAATGTTTACAACAGAAGCTCTGCTGAGGGTTTCAGCAAACAAGTCTCGGAGAACTGAGAAGGCTTTTAGCTGAGACACTTGAGATCAAGAAAGCACTAGTGATTAGAAACTAGCAGTACAACAACAGAATGGTTTAATCCACCCAAATGTCAGTCTCTGGTTTACAAGTTGGCAATCCCATCTTCATCTGCAGACAAAAGGGCATTGGTTAGTCATCTGTTTAATTCTCTCGCTGCAGCATGTCATTTGGATGTTGAAGGAAAATCCCTTGATTCAGTCTGCCATTTCTGACAGTCTCCCTCTAGACCAGATTAATAAGCCTTTTAAAGAACTGAATACAGAATAAGCAGCAGGCAGCTCACACTCAAAATGGAGACAGAACAGACAGTAGAAAAGCTTCTCCCCCACTTTGGAGAGGGGTGCTTAAGTGACCCTTTCCCTTACCGAACAGAAAATAATCTAGACTAAGATTTCTTTTTAATACACATCATCATAAAAGACTGTATGCATATCATGTCTTTCTGGCTTCAAACCTGATGTTTTGCAATGAAAATGGTTCACCTGCATTTGAGTTATGTTTATGAAACATACCAACAACAAAGTAAGACAGATAGGAAGGCTGCCTGGCATTCTGTAATACCAGGGGAATTTCCTTCAGAAAACAAACATGCTACTCTTTAATGTAGTCTCACATCTCATTATAATATCACAAGTGGAATGAGACACGCACTTTGCCTGTATAACTCTGTTGCCAGGAGGTAGGTAAGTGCTATCTTACCGACAGTCCTGCTAAGATTGCACAATTTTAATATACTTTGAAAGCAAATAACTTGTAAGATAATGGGGCCTTCCTGTTGATATTTCCTGGTTCTCCTTTATTAATAATTTAATATAATATAAAATAAATATTGTAAATTGTGACCATCTTTGTTTAACCTATAGCACAGTGACTGATGTGAAGGTTTATTTCAGAAACTAATTATTTCACAGTGTTCTTGACATTCTTTGTGGGAATACATGTCTGCCAAATGCTGCTAAATATTTAGGATTTGATTTTTCTGGGTGCAGAACCCCTACTGCTCCCACTTATTTCACCTGGAGATGTAGGAGCCCAGTACTTCTGGAAATAAAGCCGCTGGTATATATTCATAGGCAAGCAGAAGTAAAGTGGCTAAAAAGAGAAGGAAACATTTTACTTCTTCTTGATGTGATAAGATGTAGGTAAGGCTTGGGGTGGATTTTGTCAAGCAGAAAATTGACAAAACTTGCTATTAATTATTGTGCTGATGCTATCAGAGGCATTACCATAATCAAAGAGTGAGGTGTTGGCAGAAATTCACAAGGCATTGAGGGGCTCTGGGTTAAATCACTTATTTTTAAATGGAGATTTCAAAGTCTTAATAAAGAAAGAGATTTTATATCAGATGTAGAGTCAGCTTGTATTTCAGTAACAAATCAGCTATACAGTCCTACTTTCATCAGAAAGGGAATATGTGTGAGAAAGAGATGGATACTTGTAGGAATTTTATTAATCAATAATGACTAACAAGAGAGTATCACACTTAACCTACCTTTTATAATTTAAAAAAGAAACTAATCTCTTGAGATTATTATTATTAATAATAATAATACAGTATCACTAGTTTTCTGGCTACCATATAGGAGATAACATCTACATCCCAAAGATCTTAGGCTATGTCTACACTTGGCCAAATAAGTTGACTTTGCTAAGTCGACTTAACAATGTCGACTTTAAGTCGACTTTGTTAAGTCGATTTAGCATGTCTACACTCAAAAATTAAGTCGGCTTAAAGGGAACCCTGCCAAATCGCCTTAGAGCATCCACACTGGACGCCTAAGTTGACATGTAGGGGCTAGGTGGACCTGGGACTGGTCCACAGTGGCAGGGGGGGCACCCCTTGCCAAGTGCCAGGGGCTCAGCATTTGCACCATTGTACCTGGGTACAATGGGGGCTGAGCAGGACAGGGACACTGGCAGGGCATAGGAGCAGGGTGGGCAGGGCTCTGTCCTGCCCTGTGGGGGGGCATGCCAGGCTCTGGCTGTGCCAGCCACCCTGGCAGGGAGGGCAGTGGGGGAGCCCTGAAGCCCTTTAAGCTGACTTAAAGTCGACTTAGGGCTAATGGGCATCTACACTGGCTAAGTCGACTTAATAAAGTTGATTTAGCCTGTAAAGTTGACTTTAAAGTAGGTTTTATAAAGTCGAATTTAATCTTCCTTAAATCAACTCAAGCTGCTGCTTGTCTACTTAAGAAAAATGTAGTGTAGATGCAGATTAAATTAAGTCAATTTAAGCAAGCTTAAGTCGACTTAATTTGTAAATGTAGATGCATCCTTACAATGTAAACCACCGAGTGAAGTAGAAAAGGAAAGCAACCGAAGAGCACAATACATAAGAACATCAACTCACCAGTGAATTGCGAATTTATTCTATTAGAGATGTGTTGACAAATTTACAGTAATTGCTATTGATTTAATTTTTTGAAGAGTCAGCATTTACAACAGTTACAGTGAAAGGTGCATGAGGAGTGCTAAAAGTATATTATTTTTATTAAAAACAAAAAATTTGTTTTGACTGAATTCACATCCATTTTAATTCACTATCTGAAAACATTCATACAAAGCATATTTATAGTCTCATATATTATTGTGAATTTTCATGCTAATAACTAATGGCATAACTATTAGTATTTTAGTGTATGCATGACACTCTTGAAAGCTGATTTTTTTGAGAGTCACCCAGTCAGAAAGCAGAAATTATATCATGTGACTTAGGCACAAATTACACAATATGAATAGCAAATTATGAAGAACAAATTTTGAAAGCAATGTTACAGTTAACAGATCTTGAAAGATTCATTTTGTATTTATTTGTGTTTGTATTTAGTTTATACTTCTTTGTTCTTCCTCCTGACATCACGGTTAATTACGTGGTTCCCCAAGTTAACTGCACATTACTCATGGAAATTCCTCTCCTACTATTAGCTATCGTAACAAGAGAATGAATGGATATTGATGTGTGTTCCATGACATAGTTATAAACCTTTTCTAGCACTTACCAATATCATGTCACTAAGCCAAGAAAAATATTCTTGTATGTGGAAGGAAGTTGGAAGAGAACTGGAGGAGGAGGTACCTATTTTTAAAAGTTGTCCAGCAGAATGTAGCACTAAAGAGAAACCAGAGAGAAGGAAACCTGCATACTTCTCCATGTGGCTACCTAGAGACAATTAAGATTTACAATATATTTCAGTGGTAATGTAAAGGAACTGTAAACTCCTACACAAAGTCATTCAAAAATTTCAAGAATCGTGCATGAATCAAGCATTGTCATTTGGGAAAGGCAGATAAAGGAGGTAATATCTTTTATTGGACTAACTTCTGTTGGTGAAAGGGTATTTTTTAAGGTTACACAGAGCTCTTCCTTAGGTCTAGGACAAAGGAGGTAGGGTGACTAGATGTCCTGATTTTACAGAGCCAGTCTTAATATTCATGGTTTTGTATCATATAGGCGCCTATTACCCTCTACACTGACTTTTCACTCAAAAAGAAGGGCTAGTGGATTACAAATTTTTGTAATGAGCTGTAAATCCAGTGCCTTCATTGAGTCCATGACTTTTAGTCTCTAGTAACCCACTAATCCTTCTTTGTCTTTGAATGGTCTCTTGCAACATACGTTAACTCCTTGTGCTTAAGAATTGGTTCCACTTTGTATTTTGCTACAACACTGAATACTTTTCCTAAACCTGAAGAAGAGCCGTGTGCAGACTCGAAAGCTTTTCTCTTTCAAGACAGAAGTTGGTACAATAAAAGACAGCTGTTGACAGCTTTGAAGGGCTGGCAGCACTCACTGCCTGATGGACGCCTCCTGCTGGTTTTGTAGGGAATTTGCTGAAGTAGGCACCTCATCTGCAGCCTGTGCTTCATAACTTCTTGTCCGGCTGCTCTGCCTTCCGGCTGAGGACCTGTCCATATCACCCACTTCTTGGGGAGATTTTCACTGTTCTGGCTCTGCCACTTCACCATCAGTGACCGCCACGGTTCTGTCACCATTTCCTGGAGCTCTGGGGGAGGCGGGAAGGAACCCAGGCTTGCCCACTTCTCCATGACCCAGCCAAGGGATTCTCAGTGCAGCAACCTCTGCACCACCTCTTCCCCCAACTCATCAACAGATTCCTTGTGCTGCTTCCCCGCAGTCCCGTAACTTTTCTGCCCTGGTATCAAGGGCCTACCTCCTACAGAGCCCCAGCAGTCAGCCACTGTACTGTCCCAGATTCTGACTCCTTCAGCCAGCTGGCAGCAGCTTTTCTACCCTGAACTCCTGGGAGTGACTGCTTAGTTCTGGCTTTGCAACCCCTTTTTTCACAGGGCTCCCAGGTTCTGATTGGCTCTCCTGCTACTCTTGCCCATTGGCTGCTCTTCCCAGGACCCTTTTAACTCCTTTCTAGCTAGTGTGGGGCAGCCACCCCACCACAGAGGCCCAGTGCAATTTGAGTGGCCTGACCATTGTCCTACAGGCCTAGCATAGCTTCAGTTGCTTATTGGCTATTCTGATCCTTGTACTATGACATCTTCTGGTCGTCAGAGATGAATAGGGTAACTGAATTACCTTGCAGATGTCTCAGTTTCTGCACATCATGGCACATAAGATGAAATATACAACACGTATGCTTGCAGCTGCACATAGAAAATGGTGATGGGAATAACAAATTATCCTTTGACATTGGGGGAGGGGTACACTTTTTTATTGCCAAGGGGCATATTTTTGAACTGCCCTTCCTATCACCAGATGTTGTTCTGATTACCTCAATTATCATGGTGAAAACTGAATGTTGTCAAGAGTAAGAAAACTGCAGAACTGGAATTTATATGTAAATTTGATTCTGTTTCCTCTGGGTTAAACAAGGACTATCAATTTTTTTCTCTTTACAACAGGTGATTTGACCTCACCTTCCTCTATATGTTGTTCCGCAGTGTTTGAATCTTAACAACGACTCTGATTTGCTGTTATAACCTGACCTGATCCTGTGACTTATGCTTCCCTGCATTTATTTTACTTCCATTCTGTAAGTTATCCATTTGAAAAGTGTCTGACAAAGTGGGATTTTCTCCCACGAAAGCCCATGCAATAAATACATTTGTTAGCCTTTAGAAGTGCCACAGGACTCCTTGAATGGAGATTGGCCAGTCTCTCTGGGCAATTTGTTCCAGTGGTTAACTATCCAGACATTTAGACATTTTTCCTGATGTCTATCTTAAACTTCCCTTACTGTAGTTTAAGTCCACTGCTTCTTCTCCTAGCTTCAGAGGACAAGGAGAACAATTTTTCACTCTCCTGCCTGTAGCAACCTTTTAGGTACTTGAAAAGTTTATTACATCCCTGCCTCAGTCTTCTCTTCACCAGACTAAATAAACCCATCTTGCTTAAGTTGACTTAATTTACCCTGTGTCTACACTACAGTTTTCTTAAGTTGACTTAAGCAGCTTGCTTAAGTCTACTTAAGAAAAATTAAGTCGACTTTATTAAACCTAGATTTAATTAGACTTCAGGCTTAATTCGACTTTTTAAAGTCGAATTAAGCCAGTGTAGATGTGGGGTAGCCCTAAGTCGACTTAGGGCTACCCCAGGACTACACCAATGCCCTCCCTGCTGGGGGGGGGCACAGGAGGGAGCCTGGCAAGCCCCCCAAAGGGCAGGGCAGAGCCCTGTGTGACGCTGTCTGGATTTAGGGAAGCATTTATGA